>JAODAL010005716.1:0-140573 GCA_025379985.1 Phyllomedusa bahiana | reverse complement strand
GCAATGCTTTCTGCCTCCTATACTTCTGTATTTCTCAGCACGTAAAAGGAAGGTACTTTACTTTGCAAGGAAAAAATTTTATAAAATCATTGTCACCTGAGCGACGACAATGATTTTACACAGCACTCAATGAGAGCTTTAATTGTACATGATTTTACCAACAAATATCTGGTGAAATACCCTAATCTTCAATCTTTTTAATCCCCCTTACCTACTATTTCCTTTTTAAAATATGTTTTTCTAAAGGGGGCCCCCCTTTAGGCACCTTGTGC
This sequence comes from Phyllomedusa bahiana, assembly GCA_025379985.1. Taxonomy (NCBI): domain Eukaryota; kingdom Metazoa; phylum Chordata; class Amphibia; order Anura; family Hylidae; genus Phyllomedusa; species Phyllomedusa bahiana. The sequence continues at coordinate 140,301 of JAODAL010005716.1, read as the reverse complement.
AATATACCTCTGCCCCCCATTTTGTTTCCCTTTGGAATCTTTTTGTTTGATGTGGGTAAAAGTTTTGGGAACCTCCACCAGAACCAAGGGAAAGAGTTTCCCCTTTCATCGTGGCACTCCAATGTTTTAGCTCTGTCAAAAGTCATGAACACTTGAAGGGGTTTTCTCACTACAATGAATAAGTAGGGAAAGGCTTGCAGCCTAGAAGACTAATTGACAGGGCAGGGAACCGGGGGCTCCCTGCTTTTATTTGGGTTTTTTAAACGTTTCACATCCAAAAAACACACAGGGTATGTTCACTGCCTTCTTTGGGGGGGTTTTTTTCGGCGGTAATTCGCTGCAAATGCCCAAAGTAAAACCCCGCAAATATGTAATTCATGGCTTCATTGAAAGTTGATTAAACCCCAAAATTTTCCCCAAGCACATTAGTGTGGGGGAAATTACAGTCTATGGGAGCTGGCAAGAGCAAATTTTTTGAAGTATGCGTTTTACCAAAGTTACTTCTAAAACACCCCCGTAAGCGGCCGCGCAGTAAGCAGAGACGCCATGTGAACCCAGCCCTTAAAAGGGGCCCGGGATCTAGGGGATATGCCCTTCTGGGGTACATTCACCCCGGGCCTCTATGCTTGTAGGGCTCCAGGGCAAATATCTAGTGTGCCCATGGGTAGTGGCCCCGCCCTAACTCAAAAAAAATCGGGGTTCAATACTAACCTTCGGAATTTGCCAATTATATGGGGGCATGGGAGGGCGCCGCTTCTCTGATCTGTGACTCCGTTATTACCGCTAATCATTTACATTACAGTGGGAGATGCACACAATAAATTTAACAGCATAATTTCATTTCATGTCACGACGTGAGCTCATCAAACCCAGAATGTGTTCTAGGTCAGAGGAAGCCGACATGAGATTCCGACCAGGACTTCGTAGCTTAAAAAGCGGCTGCATTTGCTACAAGGTGAAGGATAAGTGAAGTCCATTAAAGTCCATTTCCTATTGCTAAACTGCATGAAAAGTCACACAGAAGGCAAGAGCCATTAAGAGAGCGCTCCCCAGCGATTCCGGGACTGTAATAATCAATATCAGTATATTTGATGGGACAAGAGCATTTAATGATAAGAATCCGCTACCGTAAGTGACAGCAAAGGAGGGGAAGCTGCTCCCTCATTAGCATCTATTACCATTGATTTCAACATCTTTACTTTCTTACATTTTCTGATCTTATAAAGTGATGGCCTGATGCTAGGAGATGCCGTCACTTTTTGATCCCAAGGGGACACTTTGGGCACAATTTGTTCATTGTCACTTAGGGGTGTACTCACTTTTGTTGCCAATGGTTTAGACATTGATGGCCGTGTGTTGCGTTATTTTATGGGCACACCAAATGTACACTGTTATACAAGCTGTACACTGACTACTTTACATTGTATCAAAGTGTCATATCTTCATTGTTGTCCTATGGACAAAAATGTCCAAAATGTGCAAAAACGTGAGGGGTGTACTGACTTTTGTGAGGTGCTGTATATATAGTCAATACTAATTGATAGGTTACCATATAATGATTAACAAAGAAAAAACTTCCCACAAATTAGAAACAGAAATACCAATAATTTATCCAAAATACACAAGCAAAAATATTCCTTTCTAAAATATAACTTTTAATAAAGTACATTAAAATCTATAATACCCAAACTACTATAGAGAGGGAAATAAGGAGGACTAAATAGCCAAAAATAGTACCCTTAGTTACTTTCTCCTATGTCTACTATACTACTGATTGTACCTTAGCCCAGACTCTGCCCCAACAAGGGCGACCCCGCACCACTCCTCCACTATTCCCTTTCACTGATGGATAGGGAGAAATAAGTGGGGTGTACTATTAAGTGTACTACTTGAATAATCACATGTAGTGCAAGAAAGCATAATCCATACAAAAATCCAGTAATATTCACAGATGCGTTTCGTCCCACTCTCAGGGACTTCTCAATGGGGTTAATACTGCTCCAAGTAATGTAAGTCACAGATAGTCCAAATCACAATTAACACTGAAGAGTAGTACATAGTACCTGTGGACAGTTTCTTAGGTCTCTAGACAAGTGTGTCTCAGATGATCCTTAAGGAGCTGGTTTGCCTCCTCTCTGATAGGACCACTAAGTTGCTAGTGTGTCCAATGTCCCAAAAACAATTGGCCATGTGCCCAGGGACAACCATAGGGGGTGCGACCTGTGCAGTTGCACATTGTCACCAACCAAAAAGCCACCACTGTCCGAAGCAGATAGGACACCCAAAGTTTGCCCCCTGATACCATGCAGTGTTGAAAGCTACAGATATCTATTGGAAAGTGCTATGTAGGCAATGGTCTGGCAGAGTTATCTAAGCTCTGAATTGCTACAGTATTCTACTTGGGCTACATGTAATAAACCATAAGGGTGGTCATTATTAAAAGTACCACACAGGGCTCTATGTAACCTAGGGCCAACCCTGTATATACCACAGTGTCCCCACCAGTCAATCAGCATTAGCGCCTCATATCCTGCTCTCATCGTTGAATCCTGGCATTTATTTTGCCCAATTACATACAGTAGCACTGCTATATTCTGTAGAGATCTACGGTGATTGCCATTATTTGCATTGTCCATGCCTCCATTGGGCTCAAAATCGTATGAAAAATATCCAGCGTGGGTGAAAAAAGCAGGAAAACGTTATTAATCCATATTCAACAGGAGAATAAAAACAAAGATTCAAGAACCTTTCAGGTTTGAAACGCGTTTGCGACTGTCAACATTTTTAATCCTCCTGTTGCATACAGATCAATAAAGTTTTCCTGCTTTTATCTCCAAGATGGAATTTCAAGTATATATACAAAGAGTTTAGTAATCAGTGGCTGACGGCTTTTCCGAGGGTGGGAAGAAATTTCGGACTACAAATGTCATGATTGTCCCTGAAACACGCCGGGCTTCTGGCTCTGGTCGCCGCCACGCCGGGGTACGACTTTAAACCATGGTTTTTGACCTAATACTGCGTTTCATATAACTGTGTGAACTGGGTTTCTTCTGTGCTGGGTGCTGATTGATTCCCGGCCAACGCCCGTGGCCAGGAATCTTTCAGCACACTCTTAGTTAACCTTCTTCCTTTCCTTTCTTCTCCTATCTGGTCTTTTATTCCTTCTGCCTATTGCCTCACCTCTACCTTTCTTCTATTCCTATATAAGATCTCTGCTTCCTTCCTGCATTGCCTGCTATATTGGTTCATTGCCCTATAGGTTGCCTGCACTTTTCTAGTTTCCCTCTGGGTTACTCTGACCTTTGGCTTGCCCCTTTGTCTCACGTTTCTGTACCTCGCTGCCCGTTCCGTTACCGAGTTGGACTACGTTTTCGTGTTCTGTGTTTGTTTGTCCCTGTCTGTGTTGCACTTTGCGCAGTGCAGTTATTAGCCTTCTGGTTGGGGCCGGCCTATTAAGGAGTCGGGGTCCCCAAAAGGCAGGGACAGGGGCTGGGACCAGTGTCAGGGCCCACTTGTCCGTGTCATTCCCTGACAACAAATACCCATAAATTGGTGAGCCATTGCTGGTTTACATTTTTCTGATGTAAATTTCAGAGTATGCTCTTTTTTTGGACTGTGAGGGAAACAGAAGAACCCAGAGGAAACCCACACAAATCTGGGAAGAACATATAAACTCCTTGCAGATGTTGTCTGTGGAGGGACCCCAGCACTGCAGGGCAACAGTACTTACCATGAAGCCACCTTTCTGCCCACTTGACTTCTAACAAGAAACCCTTTTTTGCAATTTGATAAAAGAGAAGCACCATCACCGCAGTTTATTAATGCTAAAACGCTTACCGATGAGAAGACTTTCTATCTTCCCGGCATTGACTACTACACAAATGGCAATGCTTAAAATAAACTCCATCATTCAGCCAGAGCCTCACCTCAAGAAAATGCTCCGCTTGCTGCTCGCGATCCAGCTTTCTTGACGTGGTGGTAATGAGACCTAAATGAAGAAAAGGAGACATCATGTGAGTTTATCTATCTGCTGGTTAGGTATTGGAAAGTTTGTTAAGTCATTTGTGGCCGCCTTAATATCACGCTTAAAGACTCTTAGATCAATGCAAAGCTTAATGCCCATCATTTATATCAAAGAAATCTCAGCACTGTTCAATTATTCACTGACTGGATAGTGCTAGATAGGGATAACACTGCAAAATACAAAGTGGCTTTGTAACTGGGTGGTGCACTCCACTTACCTTAAAGGGCTTCTCCAGGATTTCAGCAAACAAGGCAATCAAGGGAGTTTTTTAGGGCTAGATGACTTATCAGCTGACACGACACAGCACCATGTACTTCATAGTGGCTGTACCTGGTATAGGTCATCCCTGTAACGCTACGCCCACACGGCAAAATACTGGTCGGATTCTGATTTAGAATCCAACCAGTATTTTACACTCGGGTTTCGTTTTTTGGCCTATTTTTTGCCGTTTTTTTCAGATTCTTAACATTGGATCAGTAAATTTTCCGCCATAAATCTGGTAGAAGAATGTACATTTTTCAAGTTTTCTGCAAAGTTTTGAATTCCGACCTCAGTAAATCCGAGCCATGAAGACTACAGCTCGAATTTGCTATTGCGGTTTATAGGGATGTTTTACAGTAAGATTTTCAGCGGTCCAAAATCTGACAGTAAAACCACGCTGTGTAAACAGGCTCTAAGGGGCCATTCACACGGCACAGTGCAAATACCGGTCGGAAAACCCTACCGGTATTTGCACTGTTTTCAGGCCTTGCACACAGCCACCGGGGGACGGCTTTTCTCCACGGTTAGTGGAGAAAAGCCCTCCCCCTTCGCATCATGTTCCGCCCGAAAACCAGATGGAAGAATGAACATGTGGGCATAGATCCACAGTGGGCATAAAAATGAGCCCCAAACATCTAGCAGAAGACAACCAAATTTATATGTAACTTTGAAGCCAATTGCTAATTTCTTAGGTGATTAGTCATATATGACCTAATAGATCTTGCTTTTGATATATTGTATTTGTACTATAAGGGTGCGTTCCCACTGCAGAGGACAAATACCGGTCGGTTTACCCGGCCGGTATTTGTCCTGTTTTGCGGCCGTCCCCTCGGAGGGGGGAGAGGGGGGCGGCTTTTCTCTGCGATTAGCGGGCGGAAAAACTGCCGGACGGAAAACCCGGCCAGTGGGGGCTGCTGCATGTGTTTTACATAGAGCACAATTGTGCTCATTTTCGGCCGGTCTGAAAAACCGCAAACCGCTTGAAAAAACGTCCGAAAACCCGTGCAGTGGGGACATGCCCTAATACTCTAGGATGTATACAATACAAGTAGCTATAGAAGGTTACCACATGTCGATAATGTAAAACACTCTGTGCATACTTCTACACCACTCTCCATTATCTGCTTCATGTAAAAGAGAAGAGGTGAAGTGCACAGAGTATCCGGCCTCCCTGACAATGATCTATTCTGAAATGTTCTGAGTAACCAGGGGGCGAACTGTCCCAGCGATATCCTTCCAAGTAACGGAAAAAAGAAATGTCAGGAGTTAATGTGCCGGCTGCATCGACTTAATCTTAATAATTCAAATCCTCTAAGTCTTTCTGCAGCTACTATATCAAAAGTGGTATAAAACAAGAGCGGAACCGGACCGAGGACTAATGTGGAATCCATCTGGAGGACCACGGGTGTCAGGTGAAGGAGAATTATAGGAAGATCTATATTAAAGATCATTTAGTGAAAAAGATATCTTATTCTTGTGCTGACATCAGCAGTTGTAGGCCTATCACACCCGTGTCCCCATGACAAAACTCCCTGAGCCTGTTATTTTTTTTGAACAAGAGTATAGACAGGACCCCTGCATGCTTTCCATTAATTATGTGTAATGGAAAATTCTTCTTCAGGGAAGGGATCCTTACAGGACCTATGTAATGACCACTAGGGGTACGTCCACACGACAAAATACTCGTCGGATTCTGAATCCCAGGGGTGTAGCTGCAGGGGGGTGCAGCGGTAGCAGTCACTACCCAGCCCTGCAGTCTGAGGGGGCCCAAAAGCCCTTCTGCCACATAAGAAGATACCAGTATTGTAAGTGGTACATGGTAGCTGGGGGGCCCATTTCACTTTTTGCACTAGGGTCCCAGAGCATCAAGTTACACCTCTGCTGAATCCTAAAACCACATCATCCAACAAGTATTTGAACCGTATTTAACACAAGAACCTGAGGATTTTTAACTCGGGTTCCATTTTTGGTGTATTTTTTGGCACAGATTTAGGATTTAGGATTCAATTTTTTCAATCATTTTTGTATCATAGAGAACTATTGAGTTTTTTTATGCAGACTTGTGCCCAAAAACGCGCTCAACGCTTTCTGATCGTTTTTCATGTTGTCCCATTGACTTCAATAATACATTTTCCAATACTTTTTGAGTAAAATATGATGGAAGAGTGATCATGTTCTAAGTTTTTGGAAAAATCAGTGGTTTTGAAATCCGACAACACAGTTAAAGACTATGGGGATGGTTTACAGTCGGTTTTTGACGTTTTTTTAAAATTCGAAATCAGTGAATTTACTACTGGTAATGTTTGCTGCATAGATGGACCCTAAGGATTCAGTCAAGCACGTCTCTATAGAGAGATTAATGAAAAGATTGGGATTCTATTGCTCTGACTAACAGGCTGAGAAAGGGATGTGGGTGACCGGGTGACAAAAGAAATAGCTAGTATGGCTGGCAATGGCAACTGTTAAAGGGGTTTTGCCAAGAAGTGGGTTCCTCACCTAACAGGCTGATACTCCCCTCTTGAGGCTTGAAAAAGGGGCGTTGTGTTTCTGTGTTTAAAAAAACAAGTACCTCCTCTGTGATGTCATCACTCCACCTCCCATGCACGTTCCTGATATTCATTCTCTGTATTTGAGCAAACATGTTATTTGGCTAATCCACAGGGTATAACTGTATTGTGCACAAGTTTCTCCCTATTACCTGCTCAGGAGAGAATATAAGCTCTGAGCAGGGAGCGTCTTTCATTTGTTCAGGAACTGCTGCAGGGGGGGAGAAGAGGGCTGAGCAGGGAGTGTCTGCATGTTTACTCAGATAATTACATTACAACCAGTGGATTCTCTATACAAAAGACACAGTCCCTTCAAAGCTGGTTCATGTTCCCTGCCATCAGATAAGAAGTGCAAACAACGCAAGCGCGGCCAGATCAGCTCCTGTCAGCTCCTGGTCGTGTCTAATGTAAACTGTCAGGAACTAAGGGCATCTTAGTCAGGCTGTAGCTCTCAGAGGCTTCACTTTTTTAATGACATATATTTAGAAAAGTGATTAAATACCCATTTTGAAGGATCCCACGTCAACATTAGATCATGTCAAAACCCCTTTAAGACAGCTACTTCCTGTCCTACATAGTAAAGGCTGAAGAAGTCAGGAGTACGAGCAGTTGAGCTCAGGTTCTGGGTAATGGACACGTATGGCTGTTTTCACCCTGCATTTCCAAGTGTCCATTGAAGCTATACCTAATGTAGACCCCATTTTCTACTTCTGACACATATAATGGGTGCGATAGTGGTATCCATCAAAAACAGGATCCCATGTTAAAAAAAGGGAGACCACATGGTATACAGCTCACTGCGCTATTCCATCCAGAAAACTGCCAAGGATATCGCCAAAACAGAGGTCCAAATGACACTTTTTGTGACTCTGTCAGCCAGTTAGCAGTCTATGAATATGTCTACCTATAGCTTTCCCAATAAATACGGAAAATGTAGGAAAATAGCCTATTTACAAAAATAAATGTTTTAAAAAAACAAAATTGCATGCTATATTAAAGCAACATTTGGGGTTTTTTTTATTTTATTTAAAGTATTTTACCCAACCCTTTATTTTCATAGAGAAGCCACCAGGCTTTATGCTAATGTATGGCAGTGTCACAGATATGCTTTTAATAAGTGAGCCTATTGATGCCTGCTACACTGTATGTTCCATAGGGCTAGAAGAAGAAGTTGAAGAAACAGCGATCCCTTTTAGAGGCTAACTGAATATTTGATGGTAGTTTTCGAAGTACAGCTCTTTCTTAGACATGGTGTTATACAAGAACAAAAATTTTACAGACTTTTTTTTACACAACAGACATGGACCTTCAAAGAACTTAGAACCAAAAAAAAAAACAAAATACAAATAATTAGGCAATTATTTAAAAAAGGCAAGAAAGAAAAAATCTGGAAACTTGGAGCGTGACAGGAGGGTCAGTAATTATTTCTCTTACCCGTTTTTGGGGTTTGTTGCCTCCATTCATGTAGTGGACATGAAGCTGCTATGAAATTTAATCCTTTTGCAGATTTTAAATTCTTGATTAACTTATATTCCCCTTCCTTCCTCTCCCTCTGTGTCTTAAAATGTCCCCATTAGAACCACAATTTTCAAATTTTTAATGGTGGCCTCCTGGGAAAGGGGGGGTCGGGCCCTGGAATTTTGTTCTGCTGTTATTAATGTAAAACTGTGTGAGTTCATGCGTTTGGGCGGGTTCCTCCCCTGTTTTCCCCAATGGGGCTGTGGTGGACATTGCAACACATAATCAGATACACCCTTTGAAAAACCTGCAGGAAAATGTCCCCTTATTTTGCAACCCTGTGGATGTGGGAAGGTACATTGTCGCTTTTGGTTTCTGCAGGTTTGACCTGTTCTGCAGGCAGGGTGAGGTGCCATTTTCAGTTGGGGCCCCTTAGGGCTCCGAAAATAATGCGCCCGGTTTTGGGGGGGGTTTCCCCGAAAAGGAAGAAGGGGGGGGGGGGGAGGGGAATATGTCTTGAGTCTTTGCCCTTATGTAGCACGGTTGAAGTTTTTGGCAACTTTCGTAGGATCTCCAGCTGGGGGTTGTGGGTTTACAACTAGGGCATCGTTTTTATTCTGGGTCTCTTTGTATGTGAGCGACTGTCCTTTTGATGGCGGCCCCGCTTTGCTGATTGGTTCAGTCAATTTTTGGTTATCCATGTTGTTTGTATAAAAAGTTGAAATTTTCGTTCTTGTATAACCCCATGTCGGAAGAAGGGGTGTGCTCTCGAAAGCCCCATCAAATTTTTTCCAGTTAGCCTAAAAATTTCGCATGATTTCTTCACTTTTTCTACTACTTTCTATGGCTAACACGGTACAACATTATACTACTATATGACTATGAGCAATCTTTATCGAATAGGTCTTTGTTTGGTTCAACAGCAGTCCTGTCAAATTTACAAAATGTTTGGGATTTGGGACGTCGAATCTCAATAACGTCTATATGTAGAAATCTAGATGTGGCGTCATGAGGTTAGGGTTAACCCTAACCCCTAAAGCTAAACCCTAACCCCAACCTAATCTCGAATCCAATCTCCAACTCCAACCCTAATTGCATGTCTAAGAAAAACCCTAACCCCAACTCCACTCCTACCCTACCTCAAAGAAAAACCCTAATCCAAACTGAATCTCCAACCCAAACCCCAGCATGAATTCAAGCTCCATCCTTAGTGTTGCATTTTGTATTTTGGTCAAGTCAAATACATCCTATACTTTTAATTTGTGTTGACCCAAAAACATTTTTGGTAATACTCATCAACCCATATTGCCTGCAACCGGAACCCAAACCTAACATGGGTTAAGTTGTTTTTTTTTACTTATTTTTGAATGGGTTAACTCACCTGTTTCCCAGCACTTCCGGTTCTGTGGCACTGTTGCTTCAACGTCACTTCCATCTGCTATCACTTCCAGCCCAATGCTACATAGGGGCAACTCTAATGTGGTGTTGGATCGGAAGTGACATGAAACTGAAGTGATGTCGAAGCAAAAATGTCGGGAAACAGGTAAATTACCTAAAAAAAAACCTAACCCCAATTTAGGGTTACATTACGGTCAATATTAGGGCTAGGTTTAGGGTTACCGTTAGGATTGGGTTTGGTTTAGGGAAATTGGTTTTGGGTGATTTTTCAGGTTTGGGGGCAGCCTTTAGGGTGATAGTAAAGGATTATGGTTTGGGGTTGTAGGGAAATTTGTTTTTGGTAATGGTCAGGATCAGGGCTAGGGTAAGGGTTGTGGTGATATTCTGGTTTTAAAAGTTTAAATTTTGGGTTTGGGTTTTTGGGGGGGGCGGTGATTCAGGTTAGGGGGGGTTTGGGTTTTTAGGGTGATGGGTTGGGGATTAGGGTTAGTTTTGGGGTTTAAATAGTGGGGTTAAGGGCTAGGTTTAGGGTAAGGGTCATGGTAATGGTCAGAATCAGGGCTAGGCTTAAGGTAAGGGTTGTGGTGATGTTCTGGGTTAAAGCTAAATTTAGGTTAAGGGTGGTGGTGATGGTCAGGATTAGGGCTAGATTTAGGGTTATGATGACAGTCATGATTAAGGCTAGGTTTTATATTAGGGTTATGATGAAAAGGTCATGTTAAAGGGGCTAGGTTTTAGATTGGGGTTTATGTGACAGCCCATGATTTTTGGCTGGGGTTTTGATTGGGGTTTTTAGGGGTTTTATGGTCAGGATTAGGACTGGGTTTTTGGGGGAAAAGGGGTTGAGGTGGTAAAGGATTAGGGTTGGTTTATGGCTAGGGTTTTTGTTTTGGTCAGGATTGGGATTTTGGTTTGGGGTTTAAAATTTGGGAAAAATTTGGAAATTTTTAGGACTAAGTTTGGGGTTTGGGTATGGAAAGGGGTTCGGGGATTAGGACATAAATTTAGGGAAAGGGTTGTTTTTGATTTTCTAAAATTAAAGCAAAATTTGGGGTTTAAAGGGGGTTTGGGGGTTTGGTGGGGTTTAGGGCTGGGTTTTAGGGCTATGATGACGGTAAATTGTTTTAAGGATATTTTTAAAATTTAGGGTTATTTTTTTGGGATCAGGTTTTGGGGACTAGGTTTAGGGAAAGGGCTGTGATGGTCAATATTAGGGCTAGGTTTAGGGTTTTGGCTTATGGGGGATGGTCATTTTTTTGGGGATTTGGTTTGGGGTTTTTGGTTATGTTGACGGTCGGTTTAGGACTGGTTTGGGGTTTAATTGTTGTTTTTTGTTGCCCAAGTTTGGGGTTTAAGTTTAGGGTTAGAGGGGGGAAAAAAAAAAATGGTTTTTTTAGGATTTTTTAACGAAAGTGAATTGTTTTACAAGTTTGTTCGAGCCAGTATTGAAAAAAAAAACAGGAACATTTTCAAGCAACACTATCCATCTAAACCCCCTTTTGGGTTTAAACCTTCAGTGTTAGTTTTTGATTTTTCCCTAAATTTCCCCACGGGATATTACTGATTTTCCCAAAATTGAATAAAAACCAAATGACTTAAAACCCAAAAGAAACAAAACTAACTATGAAATTACATAAAAATGTACCCAAGCCTAAGCCCCTGGCTTTTTTATTTTGGACCGCCAGAGGGTTTTTACGGCGTTTTTGCCTTTCCCCGTGTGCCACAGCAAAGGCCACTTCCATCCCCATCTCCATCCACAGACTGCCTTTTAATTAAAACACATATTTTCCACTTCTAAATGAAACAACAAACTTCATTTGAGAGCCATTATCTGCAGTTCGGCATATTCCAGATGGAGCTGCTGCATGTGCCAAAAACTTATATAGAGCTGCATGCGGGAGCAGAATTTTTTCTTTTTTTTTGCCCCCCCGGAAATATTGATTACTGCAGGGGGGCCCATTTTATGAAAACCCGGGAAAAAGAAAAATTTCCGCTGACTAATTCTACATGTGCTACGGGTGCATTTTAGCCCTTTTAAAAAAATTTAGCGGGCCGGGGGCCATTTGCAGCTGAATGGGCCATCCATGGGTGTGAAATAAAGGTTTTAAATTTTGTAGCCGTTAGACCAGCGGTGCCCCTTTCATTCATCACACAAAAAAGCCGAAACAAACCCAAGCCGGACAAAAACCCAAAAGGCTAGGGCCCCCCTTTTTTCCCGATGAAAATCTTTCAGCGAGATGAAAAAATTTCGGGTAAAGGGGTCGGGGGGCAATTCGGGAGCCCATTGAATGAGCCTCTATGTAGCAGCAAGACGCGGAGTTTCACGGGCCCAAAAGGTGCGGGGGCCCAAAAAACAGGCGCCTTTGTTTCCTTTAATCTTGAAGAATGTGAATGTTCCGTCGGCTTACACTTATAATTCTATCTAAATTAGGCAAATCCTTCCCTCCTTAAAACGCTGAAGAAGAGAACATTTCTGGATAGGGTTACAGTACAGGAGAAGAACTGGAAGAGGGCAGCGTTATTGGCACCTGATGAGTTACTGTATAGTGTTGATAGAACCGTTCTAGAACTTCTCGAATTTTTAGAACTGGAACCGAACAGAACATTTTACTGTTCGTTCAAGTAAAGTTCTAGTTCGACGCGCCATTTTAGTTTCGCTTTCTGCACTTTTGGTGGCCATCCAATCACCTTTCTGCACTTTTGGCGGCCATCCAATCACCTTTCTGCACTTTTGGCGGCCATCCAATCACCTTTCTGCACTTTTGGCGGCCATCCGATCAGTGCAGAGCACAGAGAAAGGTCAAAAACGTCATCGCTGAGGTGTAGGGCTGTCATTTGCTGCTAAAATCACATGACCATATTTCACTGTATTGCCCTGTGAACACCATTTTCAGCTCACTCTCTGTACTGTACAGACTGCTCTTAGTCAGATAGCATTTTCCTCTCCATAAACATCAATAGTTAGGGAGTTTGGTATTGCTGGCTGCATCTTTCCCACACCCAGAAGCTGTTATTTGGTGACATTTGCAGGCGCACATAACGCCTAACTCTCATATACATGGATATATATTATACAGAGTGCTTGGATTTGCTAAATCATACTCCGTGCCCAAAAGTTCTGTTTTTGCAGTTTTGGGGGTTCAGTAATTGTACATATAACACACCGTCTCCAAATCTCCTATGTGTCAAAGGGGCTTTTGGGCCCCCTCAGGATGCAGGGCCCCATAACAGCTGCTGCCGCTGCACCTCCTGTAGCTACACCCCTGCCTGCAAGCTGTCCTCATTTTTTCACTTAGCCATTGAAAGTAATGAAGAAATTTTAGCCTCTCAATTTTTTTCTGTCATCTTACCCAAAATTTTCTTAAACTAAGTTGTTCCAGGGTATCCAGTTTACTGTGGGATTGGTAATTCCAGCTTCTCCTCACCTGTCACGGTATAAAAATTAACCCGAACTTCGTCTCCCATTGACTTTAATGGGGTTCACGTTTGAGTTCTAGTTTGAATAGAACCTTGAACCGAACTCACAAAAGTTCGAGGTTCTAATCGAACTGAAATTTTTACTGCTCGCTCATCTCTATTACTGTATAATATAGCCACTTGGATAGAGCGCCAGATTCTGATAGGACTCCAATAATCCAGTAACTGATAATCCAAAAACAGTGAAACAAGTCTTTCTAGCAGTTTTCTACAACATATCCATCTGGAGTCCAGGTTTTGTAACTCACAGAGCACTGTCTACACTGGATACAATTGTATCCACTTTTAAGTTTAGAACATGACAAGCTATGTACAGTTATTAGGCTGAAGTGCAGGGTATTTAGCTCACAGAGCATTGTCCAGACTGGATACAATTGTATCCACTTTTAAGTTGAGAGCACGACTAGCTACAGTATGTACAGTTATTAGGCTGGTGTCCAGGGTATTTAGCTCGCAGAGCATTGTCTAGACTCAATGCAATTCTATCCACTGTATTAGCCCTGCCTGTTTAGCTTATAGAGCATTGTCTACACTGGATACAGTTGTATCCACTTTGTAGATAAAAGAATGACTATATACAATGTGTCAGTCTGCAATCCACGCTTTTTAGCTCACAGAGCAGTGTCTAGACTACATACAGCTGTATCCACCTCTCAGCTGAGAACAGGACTAGCTACGTGCAGTGTATTGGTCTGGATCCCCGTATGTTTAGCTCACAGAGCACTGTCTAAACTGGATACAATTGTTTCCAGTTCTCAGCAGTGCTAGCTATGGACAACGTATCAGCCTGGGGTCCAGGGTATTTCGCTCACAGAGCACAGTCTACACTAGATAAAACTGTACCCAATTTTGAAAGCAAGGACTTTCTACGTACAATGAATCAGCCTGGAGTCTGGGAGGGCTTAGCTCACAAAGCATTATCTGAACTAGATCATAGTTGCCAACTTTTGAAAATGGAAAAGCAGGAGATTGAAGAGGGCGGCGCTCGGCAAAAAATTTAAATGGACATGCCCATCTTTTTGGTGTGCCACGCCCCTTCAAAAAGCCACACCCACTTCGCCTAACTGCATAATGGCTTTGGAAGAAAGCCAGGTAGTAGCCCCCCATAACCAGTAGTGCCCTTACAGGCAGGTAGATGCCCCTTGTAGCCAAGTAGATGCCCCTTGTAGCCAGGTAAATGCCCCCTTGTAAGCCAGGTAGATGGCCCCCTTTGTTAGCCAGGTTAATGCCGCCCCTTTGTAGTCCGCCAGGGAGATGCCCCCTTTGTAGCAGGTAGTTGTTCTCCTTTATAGCCAGGTAGTTTCCCCCTTTAGTAGTCAGGTAGTTGCCCCCTTGTAGTCCAAGTAAGATGCCCCCATGTAGTACAAGTAGATGCCCCCTTTAGTCAGTAGAGCCCCCATGGTAGCTAAGTAGATGCCCCCCCATTGTTAGCCAGGTAGATGCCCCCTTTAGTAGCCAGGTATTTGCCCCCTTTAATAGCCAGGGTAGTTTGCCCCCTTTAATAGTCAGTAGTTCCCTTTAGTAGCCAGGTAGTTGCCCCCCTTCAAAGCCAAGGTAGTTGCCCCCATTAGTAGCCAGGTTGTTGCTCCCTTTAGTAGCCAGGTAGTTGCCCCCTTTAGTAGCCAGGTATTGCCCCCTTCAGTAAAGCCAGGTAGTTGCCCCCTTCAGTAGCCAGGTATTTTCCCCATACAGTAGTCAGGAAGTTGCCCCCCTTCAGCACCAGGTAGTGCCCCCTTTGTAGTCAGGTAGAGTGCCCTCTATAGCTAATAAAAATAAAATAAAAAAAGCCACTTACCTCTCCAGGCTCCCTGCAGCACGGCCAGCTCCGGACATCTCCCTGCCAGACTCACTCCACCCGTCGCAGGGGGAGTTGAGTGCAGCCGCGTGTCCACATTCTCCTGCGACGCGATCTGTAGTACAGCGCGCACCGGCCGGTGCTTGTACCTACATGGGGAGAAGAGGAGAACGATCCCTCCTGCCTCCTCCCTGCACAGTAAGACGCGCCGCGCGGGTGTGCGGCCGCTGCGGCTGCTTCACCCGCCTGTAGGCGCGGCCTGGCGGTGCCAGAGTAGCACACCAGCGCTACTCTGGCGCCGCGGTAATTTAAAGAACCCCCACTGCTGCGCGTCGGGAGGAATGCCAACTCTGCCGGGAGGACGGGGGGTGGGGACCCCAAATAGTGGGACCCCCCCCCCCGCCAAAAGCAGGAGAGTTGGCATGTATGAACTAGATACATTTGAATCCACTGCTCAGCTAAAAGCAGGACTAGCTACAGGCTTGCAGTCAACACAAGTGTTCTCATTCACTCACAGCTATCAGAGCTCTTGAAAATGATGAGGAATCAAAACACGAATTATTTTATAAATGTGTACAAAAATGTTCCAATATACATTGATTTAGCTTTATTAACATAAAACCAGAAACCCTTTAATGTAGCTTATTTGTTAAAGAGACAGATCTCGCTGTACTTTTAGGTGCTTTACAGTGGCAATCCTGGATGAAAACCTGTTAGGCCACATCTACACGACAGTGATTTGCTGTCGGATCTTTAAGTCAATTTGGTAATTAGAATCCGCAAAAATTCGACTGTAAATCATCTCCATAGACCTCAATAGAAAATTCGAGTTGTAGTCTACACACGTGTTCTATAATCCGCCATATTTCTCTTGAAAATGTGAGAAAGCGGATTATAGTATTGTTCAATTGAATGGGACGACCAAAATCTGAAAACTGCAGCAAAAGAAAACAGGACTAAAACCCGGTACAAAAAACTAAAACCTAATGTAAAATACTGATCAGATTCTGACCAGTATTTTATCCTCCAAAAAAATAGAGTAGAATTGACTGCACTCAGAGCAATTTTTATGATGCAAAAAAAATCATTAATTTTTACAGAGGTTCACAGCTCCAACAAATTGTGTATAGAAAACCTAGGTGACCTTGATATAATTACTTGACGTTTCGGTCCCGAAAGACTTTATAAAAATTACTCACTACAAAAAAATGAAATAGAAAACATAAATCATTCAACATATATAACAGAAAAGTAAGTACAAAAAAGATGAACATATCAAAGACTATTATTTAAAAACTATTATTACAAAGTAACATACAAAGCTATACATGACTCTTAGGGGTATATTTACAAATTTTTGTGTGTAAATACAAGCTCTGATGAAAACAATAAATGCAAAAAAATATTCTTATATATGGGGAAAAAAAGTATATATGTATACATATATACAAACAAATTCGCAGTATGGGGTAAAGCAAAAATAAGGAAAGGATAAAGCAAAACCATACATAAAAACCCGCACACAGTGGAGTTATAGGAAATCAGCATATAACAAGCTAATTGGCGCCGACTATAAACCTGCGCCTAGCATACCTGGCCAAACCTTGCTCCCACTATTCTATGGGCACGCCCTTGTACACTATCCCTACATCTCATATGGTAAGACTCTTTTATTTCTTTTCGGGCATAACAGGTATTTCTTAGCAATATATCCATACCTTGTATACTAAGTAATGTTTATATGCTGATTTCCCTATAACATCACAACATCACTTGTGGGGTTTTATGTATGTTTTGCTTTATCTTTCCTTATTTTTGCTTTACCCTATACTGCGAATTTGTTTGTATATATGTATACATATATACTTTTTTTCCCCATATATAAGAATATTTTTTTGCTTTATGTTTTCATCAGACTTGTAATTACACACAAATATATTGTATATACTATTCCATGTGTATATCTTGTATGTTACTTTGTAAATAAAAGTTTGTAATAATAGTCTTTGATATGGTTTCATCTTTCGTACTTACATTTCTGTATATATGTTGAATGATTTATGTTTTCTATTTCATTTTTGTAGTGAGTATTTTTATAAAGGTCTTTCGGACCGAAACGTCAGTAATTATATCAAGTCACCTGGTTTTGCTATACCAATTTGTTGGAGCCTGTGAACACTTTGTATAAATAAATGAATTTTTTTGCATCATAATAATTGCTCTGAGTGCAGTCAATTCTACTCTATTGTTTTGGAGGAACTATTTCCTACATTGACTTGCACCATCCGTAACATTTATCCAGTGGGTGTGCCTTCCGTATTTTGCAGTATTTTATCCTCTGCCTTGTAGATGTAGCCTTAGAGGCTGCAAAAGATTTGAGACTGGGGCCTAGGTTTACCTTCCAGAAGGCCGCTGACTCTAAACCAGTGTTCCCCAACTCCAGTCCTCAGGACCCACCAACAGGTCATGTTTTCAGGATCTCCCACAGAATGCACTGACAATAACGATATTACCTGTGCAGAATGCACTGACCAAATAATGACTTCACCTGTGCAATGCTAAGGAAAAGCCAAAAACAGGACCTGTTGGTGTGCCTTGAGGACTAGGGTTGGGAACCTCTGCTCTAAACATACAGACAGCTACAATGGGGGGTTTACATTAAAACAGATTCATGGGTTACAATGACCCAGTCACAGCTCAGAGCTAAATCCCATTGAGAATCTGGGGCAGAACTTGAAAATTGCTGATCACAAACATTCATCACTCACTCAGTGGTCATCCAGACATGAAGTCTGAACTGCCCCCACAATACCGTAGGAGCACAGTGAGTAAGGCTATATCCACACAGCAGAGGTTTCCCGTCAGATTTTCGGTGGTTTTAGTATTTTGAAAACGCTGAAAATCTAACGGAAAAATGCGGACATAGGGGGACATGTATGAACGGGGCTGCGCCAGAAGTCTGGCATCTTTTAAGCCCGAAGACTGGCGCTGCCTCGTTCGCTATTGTCAGGACCGCTCAGCGAGCGGGAACTGGATCCACCGGTCACCGCTAGGATTTGGGGGGGGGGGGGGGGGGGGCGTAACCCTATGGCCAGGGGAGCGATGTCTAAGGTGCCCTTTGTCTTTACCCGGAGCCTGCCAGCAAGGCAGGTGGGCTTTGCTGCAGAGAATCCCCCAGGTCACTTACACCCGATGCAAGGACCCCAGCGGTGACAGCCGAATGCAGGTAGCTGCGACAGGCCAGGTCCGACCGGAGTATTGGAACTGATCGGCAGGACACCAAGCGTAGAACCGAGCAGGCAGTGCCTGACAAGGCATGGAGCGAAACGGTGGGAAGCTACGGAACCGTCAGAGAGAACGCTAGTAAACGCACACCGACGTTGTTAACACAGGGACACCAACAACTGGGCGCCGACGGTAGGAAGTGGTATCCCTATAAAGCCCGTGCCCCAGGGTCATAGGTGGAAAGGGAACACCAATTAAGTACCTGGCCCTTTAAATCTAAGAATGCTGCCTCGTGCGCAGACCCTAGTTGTCAGCCGGGATAAGTGCAGGCAGAAGCAGAGACGGCCGCACGCTGCTGAAGGAGGAAGCAGGACACGGCTAGGTAAGTAGCAGCGCATGCCGTGCCTATGGTTGGGCGCCTGGTCCGCGGCACGGGAGGCGCCGGGAGGAGTGAACGGCTGCGGTCTGGGCGTCAGACCGCAGCGTGCGGCGTTAAAGCTATATTTTCAATCGGGCGCACTCCATTATCAGGCGCATTACAGAGGGCCTGCGGCACTTAGTAATGCGCCTGAGATCGGGGGGAGGGGTGCTGGAGGCGTCGCACTGCAACCATATGATTCTACACATTTATAGCTTCAGTACGGAAAATCCAGAAACATTACTGCTGGAACAGGTAGAGCACTTTCAAAGTGTTTTACCAGAGCCAGAAGTGTCACTTTAGCGCTAGAAGGTGCCTGATTTATGACCACGTAAGCAGGTTTCATAGATCAGCGCATTGTATCACTACTATTGTGCACAAATAAAATGCCTTGGTCGCCAAAAAACATAATGTTCTTCCATCAGACTTTAATACAAAAAAACTACCTGTAGTCTACACAGGTCGTTTTTTTTCCCCTCCTTTTTGGTCGCCGGCGGTTTTAGGAACATTACTACAGAAAGTGGAAATTTTACTACAGAAGTCTATGTAAACTGCGGGGCATGTTTTGGGCATCTTTTGTCAAGTTTTCGCTGTAAAAACGGCCAGGGGGTTTAAAATTGTGCAAACATGACTTCACTGACTACAAACCTTTCAAAAAACGTCCAAAAAGTTTGCCAAAAAACATGACACAAAAAAACGCAACAAAAAAATAAAACTGCCCAAAAAACGGTTGTTTTTCTGCAGTTTTTGACAAGAACTTGACTAAAAACTCACATAGTTAGGGCATGTCACCGCGGCACAGGTTTTCAGCCTGAGGGGGGGGTTTTTTTTTTCAGGCGTTTTGCGTTTTGCAGACGTCCTGAAAATTCGCATAAAATGAGGCCTCTAAGGAAAACCCTTGCAGCAGTGCCCCACTGCACAGGTTTTGGCCCGCCCGGCGGTTTTTCCACCCGCGGGCCGCCCGAAACAGGTTGAACATGCACCTTCTTCTGTCCGGTTTTCGGACGGAATATGTGCATGTCAATGTGAAGGAGGAGAGCTTTTCTACGCTCATCGCGGAGAAAAGCCGCCCCCCCTGCGGCCGTGTGCACTGCACACAAACCGGACAAATACCGGTCGGATAACTGACCGGTATTGTCCTTGCCGTAAAGGGGGGGGACGACAAGCCTACATGCACCTTATCCACGGTCATAATGAATATCATAATCCTTGTAACTTCTGTGACACTTTAGTACACATACATGTACTCCCTCAGTGGTCAACCAGACAGGAAGTCTACTGGTTGCTAGGCAACCTGAACTAGAACTGCTGGCACAGAACACTATGGCATACATGCCAACTCTCCCGTTTTTTGGCTGGGGGTCCCTCTATTTGGGTCCCTCCCGCCCACCCGGGGGAGTTGCATTCCTCCCGCCGCCTGCAGCGGCGGGGGTCCCTTTAAATTACCGCGGGTCGCAAGAGTAAGCTCTGGTGCTCTACTCTTGCGCCAGCGGACCGCTCCTACAGGCGGTGAAGCGGACCGCATGCGGCCATGCCACTCCGCCCGCGGTCTCACTGTGCAGGGTGGAGGCATGGAGGATCGCTCACTCCTCATCCTCTCCTGAATGTCCCGCGCCGGTGGCGCCGCACATACAAGTCAGATCGGCGCAGGGGAAGTGACGAGCGGCTGCTGGGGATGACGCGCGGCTGCTCTCACTTCCCCCTGCGCCGCTGAAGAGATCGGGCAGTAGCTGGCAGCGCTGCAGGAGCCTGGTGATGTAAGTGGATTTTATTATTTTATTTTTTATTAGCTTTAGGGGCTCAACCTGACCCCCCCCCCGCCCCCTCCGCAACAGAGGGGACATCTACCTGGGAACCAGAGGGGTCATCACCTGCAACAGATAGGGGAGCACAACCTGCTCAGAGGGGCATCTACCTTGCATCAGAGGGGCATCTACCTGGCAACAGAGGGGTGCACTACCTGCAACAGAGGGGACATCTAACCTGGCAACAGAGGGGGCACTACCTTGCAACATTGGGTGCATCACCTGGCAACAATGGGGAACTACTGGCAACAAAAGAGGTGCACTACCTGGCTAACAGATATGGGGCACTACCTGGCTTAACAGAGGGGGCACTACCTGGCAACAGAGGGGGCACTACCTGGCAACATTGGGGCACTACCTGGCTACCTGGGGGCACTACCTGGCGACAATGGGGCACTACCTGGCAACGAAAGGGGGCACTACCTGGCCTAACAGAAGAGGGGCACTACCTGGCAACGAGAGGCACAACCTGGCAACAATGGGGGCACTACCTGGCAACAAGGGGGCCCCTTACCTGTCTAACAGATGGGGGCACTACCTGCTGACAGATGGGGCACTACCTGGCAACAGAGGGGCAAATACCTGGCAACAATGGGGGCACTACCTGGCTAACAGATGGCACTACCTGCTAACAAATGGGGGGCACTACTGGCTCTAACAGATTGGGGCACTACCTGGCTACAATGGGGGCACTACCTGGCAACCAATGGGGGCACTACCTGGCAACCCATGGGGGCACAACCTTGCTAACAGATGGTGCAACTACTGGCTAACGACGGGGGCACTACTTGAGCTAACGAAGGGGGCACTACCTGGCTAACAGATGGCACTACCTGGCAACAGAGGGGGCACTACCTGGCTAACAGATGGGGGCACTACCTGCTAACAGATGGGGCACTACCTGGCTAACTATGTGGGCACTACCTGCTAAAAGGTGGTGCACTACCTGGCAAACATGGGTGCACTACCTGGCAACCATGGGGCACTACCTGCAACCAATGGGGGCACTACCTGGCTACAGATGTGGGCACTACCTGCTAACAATGGGGGCAACTACTTTGCTAACAATGGGGCACCTACAGGCTAACAAAGGGGGCATCTACCTGGCTACAAATTTGGCTCACCTGGCTACTGAGGGGGCATCTACTTGGCTACAAGGGCATCTACCAGCCTGTAAGGGCACTACCTGGTTATGGGGGGCTACTACCTGGCTAAAATATGGGGCACTACCTGGCTTTCTTCCAAAGCCTGTTATGCAGTTAGGTGGAGTGGGGTGTGGCTTTCTGAAGGGGTGTGGCATACCGTCAAGATGGGCGTGCCCATGCAAATATTTGCCGCGGCGCGCTACGCCGCATTCTAGCTCCACTAGAGTCACCTCCTGCCTTTTTTCACTTTTTCATAGAAGTTGGCAACTATGCACTATGGGACACCCATAGAAAGAGATATAAACACAGATTCTTCAAAATCCAGCAATCATTTATGTGTATGGGGCGACACAGATTAGCATAATGTCTAATCCGGAGAAGGGTCCTCCGCAATACTTGGTGCAAAGCTGTATGGACTCAGCTACTGTACATATCATTACATGAAGCTCTTGACTCCTCTTCTCCTCATCATCTCAGTCCTCACTTGCTCTTCAGAGCTTGTCTGCAGAGCCCACGAGTGTGAGAAGCAGATAGCGGAGGCTTTCCGCCGTCATAGAGACAGGACAGCTTCTCGAGCCCTGTCATCACACTCACACTTGTGATCTGTAATAACTCCTGGCAGACGCTCCTCTCATCTATTGCTGCTTTATTAACAAGCTGTCAGGACATGGGGACGCTCAGCAAAAACAGTTCCGGGGCCAGTTTGGGTAGCAGAAGAGGTAAACACGGTATTGTATGCAAAGAGATATATGGTGCTATAACTGGCCGTCAGTCTAAGGCTATGTTCACACGGTCAAATTTCGGTGAGAATTTCGCGTCGTATCGGCGCTCTAATACAGGCGAGATGTGCGCCGAAATTACAGTAATCCATAGCTCTCATAGAGAACTATGGATTACGCCTCCTCTCCCCGGGCGTACAATACGGCACGGGGGGAGATA
This sequence comes from Phyllomedusa bahiana, assembly GCA_025379985.1. Lineage (NCBI taxonomy): Eukaryota > Metazoa > Chordata > Amphibia > Anura > Hylidae > Phyllomedusa > Phyllomedusa bahiana. The sequence continues at coordinate 117,810 of JAODAL010005716.1, read as the reverse complement.
AGTGATATAAGTAATGCATGTCTATGGGAGCCGATCAGCGCGTCTCCCAAACACCCGCCGTAATTGCAAGGCGTACTGCACGCCCCACAATTACGCCATGTGAACATAGTCTAAGGGTATGTTCACACGACTTATTTTGGAGCGTATTTCGCGGCGTACTGCGTTTCATACACGAGGAAATGCTGCCCCATATTTTACGGTTCATTCCATGTCTCTCATAGAGAACTATGTGATACGCCTCTCATACCTCCACCTCGTACAATACGATCGTATTGATAAGTGACATGTCAATTACTTGCGGCAATTACACGCCGTGATTAATGCATGTCTATGGGGCCGGAGGGCTGACGGCCCTCCCACGGCTCGGGAGTACGCGCTGATTAGCGTGACTCCCAAATCACCCGGTATATTGCGGCGCGTACTGCATGCGCCGAAATTACGATGTGTGAACATACCCTAACCGCCATTAGTCACGGCTGCAGTCACATCTGTGTTGGAGGTTCTGTTAAGAGCCATAAAAATGGTGAAAAAATAGTGCAACATGCTACGCAATTTTGTCCAGTCATATGATGGACCCCATTATGACATATTCAGAGAAAGCTAAGGGAAAAGAGCTAGGACTCTGCACCACATGTTGGATGTAACAATCCTTAAGTCATTTCTGACTTACTGAGCCTCGCTATACAAATGGTAGTAAAGCCAAAAATGATTCTCATCTGCAAAGAGCTGTTTGCTCTTCATCAGTGCAGAGTAGGATACTGGCTGGCTAGGTGAGAGGTTCTGACCTTGCTCAAAAAGGGCAATGCTCATTTGGGGAGAGGCACCATGTAGGTGTGTGGAGACTTCTATGTATGGTCACGCCACTGAAATTCAAATATATCCAAATAAATTGATGGAAAAAAAGCTAGGACTCTGCGCCAGATGTTGAATGTAATGATCCTCAAGTTATAGCTAACTTACTGAGCCCTGTTATATAACCAGGAGTAAAGTCAAACCAGATATTCAACTGCAGACAGCAGTTTCGGCGTCTTTGCTCTTCATCAGTGCAGAGTAGAATACTGGTAGGCAGGGTGACAGGCTCTAGACATAGCTCAAAAAGGATAATGTTCCTCATAGAGGCACCATGTAGGTGTGTGGAGAGTTATAGGTCATGGTTGCTTCAATGAAATTAAAATATATTCAAATAAGCTGAATGGAGAAGAGAGAGGATATAGGGTCCCTTAAATCACATCTGGATCACTGTGCTTTACCGTATGACAAGGAGTAAAGCCGTTCCGGATATTTATCCACTAGCAGCTGTTTCGGAGTGTTTGCCCCTCATCAGTAAAGAGTAGAATACCGGTTGGCTGAACTCATTTACTCTTTACTGATGAGGTTCTAGATGAATCTCAAAAGGGGTATCATTCCTCATTAGAGAGAGGCACCATGTAGGTGTGTGGAGACTTATACACCATGGTCGCTCCACTGAAATTTAAACATATTTGAAAAAAGCGCAAGAGAAAAGAGCCAGGAAAAGATGACTGACAATCAGTATGTCTGCTACTACATCTCTCATTAGACTTCTCACCCAGTATTATCAGTAACAGAAGTATTTTTGGACTCTTAGGGCAACATGTATGTATAGGGCTACGGCAGAAGTCTGGTGTCTTATCAGCCAGAAAACTGGCGCCCTGTGTGCTCTATTTTTAACCAGGCGAACTCCAATATTAGGCGCATTACAGAGCGCCCGCAGCACTTTGTAATGCGCCTGATTTCTGGGGGCGTGCGGGAGGTGGGTGCACTAGAACCGTACGATTCTACACATTTATAGCTTCAGTACGGCAAATCCGGGCAGGCGCATTACTTTCCCGCTGAAACAAGTAATCAGAACTTTAACAAACATTGGTTTACCTGAGCCAGAATTGTCGCTTCGTAGCTAGAAAGCGCTAAATCTATGACCCGCAGTAGAACAGGTTAATAGATTCAGCCGCATTCTACGCTACAAATGCGCACAAAAAAAATGGCACCTGGGCGCCAAAAGTCATACATGTTGCCCCTTAACATCAGGTAAAGGGAATTTTTTTATGGTTCATAGATACTGATCTATTTTTTTCGGTGGCAATCGGTATTTCTATTTTTGACACATGTCCCCTTAGGACATGTGTCAAACAAGGCCCCCAGGCTGAATCCGGACAGCCATGTAATTTTATGTGGTCCGCAAGATATAGATGCAGCAAGCAGGGATGGATAAGTTTCGGATGTAGAAGATCTGGGGCGACATGTATGAATTCTGGCGCTGACAGACCGGTTCTAAATTTGCTTTAAAAAGGCCCGTGTAGAATGCACCAAGTGTATGAAGCTGTTCTTATCAGGTCATACATACAGGGCATGTGTAAGAGCTAATACCACAAAAAAGTAAAGGTTCTGGCTCAGGCACCACCTTTAACCCTGGTCCTGGCTGTCTTCCTGCAGTCCATACATACAGGCAGTGTAGAGCCAATACCACAAGTCCTGGCTCAGGCACCCACTTTACCCTAGTCCTGGCTGTTTCTCTGCATGGTCATACATACAGCAGTGTAGAGCCAATACCCAACAAATTCTGGCTCAGGCACCACCTTTACCCTGGTCTGTTCTTCTGCAGGTCATATATACAGCAATGTAGAGCAATACCACAAAGTCTGGCTTCATGCACCACCTTTACCCTGTGACTGTTCTTCAGCAGGTCTACATACAGGGCAGTGTAAGACAAAACCACAAGTCGGCTCAGGCACCACCTTTACCCTGTGTCTGGCTGTTCTTCTGGCAGGTCATACACTACAGGGCAGTGTAGAGCCAATACCACAAGTCTGGCTCAGGCACCCCATTACCCTGGTCGTTTCTTCTGCAGTCATACATACAGGGCATGTAGAGATCAATACCACAAGTCTGGCTCAGGCAACCCACCTTTACCCTTGTCTGTTCTTCTGCAGGTGAAACATACAGACAGTGTAGAGCCGATAAAATAAACCACAAGTCTGGCTCAGGCACCACCTTACCCTGGGTATCGCTATTCTAACTTTCTACGCCAAAGTTTTGGCGTCAAAGAATCATAAATGTGTCTACTTCTACTAATGTGCTGAGACGCCCCCAGGACGCCAAAGTTTGGAGTGCGCCTGTTCATACATCTACAGAACTGGTCTGCTACAGCTTTTTGAGGCCAGAATTCCGGCGTAGCCCCGTTCATGCTGGTTCTTACTTTCCCTGGATGAAGCAGCCAATGCTTGGCAGAGGCGGAAGGCACAGCATAGGGAGTTGGCGCCCTCTTTTACACCTTCTCAAGTCACCGTTCTTTTCAACAAGTCACAGGTGGTGCCATAGCTCTCACAGCTCTATCTTGGCACCCCAACCGCCCTCCAATGTAGAAAGCTGGGTGCTAAAGAGTTGCAAGGGGCTGGCTATTATACAACCTTTAGCTCCGCACCCTAACCATAAAGCTGATGTGCCCTCAGTGAAAATGAGTTTGACAGCCCGGCCTTAGGAGATCATGCAGGATTTCCAGAAACAGAAAACCACAACGTCTTCATTATTTTTACCAATCTTTTGTGGAAACTGCAGAATTTCTAAGCTATTAGCTGCCGGATTATCGGATTTTCCTGTATACCATAGCCTGCTGGTCCTGAAATAAACATCATTCCTTAATAATCTCCCCCAGATGACAGCGCGGCTACTTTACACTGCAATAACATGTGTTTGTGAAGCGAGGGGGCACAGACAATTAATCTTTCCATTGTTCTCTTAATGCAAGGAACGTGTTGTTTCACGCCTCGAACATCTGACGCGGTGACACATCATTAATCAAAGTATTCCTCCTCGGCGACCCATCGCTTGGCTCCTTCCATATTCAAGAATTTTAAAATAAAAAAAAATATAAAATCCCAGAGATTTAGCAAATCCGGCTCTGATGTTATTCAATCTGTGCAATTTACTGCGCCGTATCTTTAAAGAAAAATTTAAAAAAATAAAATAAAATATCCGGCCCAATTACCTGCTCCCGCGATATAAACCGTATACAACGCCAGGGCCCCCGTCCCCTGAGAATGATATCCTCATTACAATTAAGTTAGGGTGAAGTCACTCAGCCTGGAAATTTCGGGGTTACCAGACCCCATGCGGAGGGGGTTAGTTATCTCTAAAACATAGCAACATCCGACGGTCGCCAAGGAAACCGGTTAGTAGGTGCGTATCAAGCTTAATATCCTTATTCATCTCGTGTGGCAGGGGTGTGATTATTTCTTAAGACCTGTCACATATTAACTGGAAACAGATGTGAAATCACATCACATAAGACATCATGGATTAGGCAAATGTTTCCATTATCGACAGACGTTACCAATGCGGGAGATGCGTTAAGTGTAGAATATATTCCAAACACGCCTCAACTTTAGAAAGATAAAAAATATTTAGTAATTATTCACAGAACCGTGCCTCTGACAAGAAATTTCCCGCGCCGCCTTAAAATGATGCGCCACCTTAAAAACTGGCATTCGGAAAATCGCTTGAAAAATGATTCCTTAAGCTGATATTATGCGATTTCTTCCAATTGCCTACTAGGATGGTAAGATGAACCGTAAAAGGGCCAGTTTTATAGAACATGGGGTCACGGGCAACAGACAGAGCCCGCTTTGTAATTTTAGACATTTGTTTTCATGATTTGACACATACTGTTATATGTTCCTCTGCCAATCCCTTCACTGGCATCCTCATTGCCCAGCGATTCATTTCAAGCTACTAACCATGACCTACAAGGCTCACCATGACCCCTCTCCCCTCCATACATCGCTGCCCTAATTTCCAAATATCTCCCCTCACGCAATCTCCGCTCCTCACAGACCTCTTCTCTGCTCTCCTCTTATCAGCTCCTCACACAACTGTCTCCAATACTTCCCCGTGATTCCCCACACTCTGGTACTCACTGCCCCAACCACAATCAGACCTCTCCTCCACTTTCACCAGATTCCAAAGCAACCTGAAAAACCCATTCTTCATGCTTGCCCTATAACCTTCACTAAACTGTCAACTACTTCCTCCACAGACATGTCTGCCCTCACCTCCTGTCTCTTCCCCCCTCCTTGTAGATTGTAAGCCCTCGCGGGCAGGACCTGTCACCTTCTGTCGAGCCAATTGTCCATTCACACTTTATCCACTGTTACTCGTTTGACTATGTATTGTATGTAACCCCGCTCGAAATGTACAGCGCCCCTGGAACTATTGCCTTTAATAAATAATAATAATAATAATGTTCATAGATAATTCTGCCAGATAATATCACAGTACAGTAACCAAGTATTACTCCCGTAAAATTCCCACATAATACTGCAATACAGTGCCCAAGATACAGTAGCCAAATACTGCTCCCTTAAAACTCTTACATAATACTGCCATATTGTGCCCAAATAAGATACAGCAGCCAATTAATAATCCCTTAAGATACCTATGTAATACTGCCATATAGTGCTCAAATAAGATAAAGTAGCCAAATCATACCCCCTTAAAATATCTACATAATACTGCCATATTGTGCCCAAATAAGATACAGCAGCCAAATAATGCTCCCTTAAGATACCTATGTAATACTGCCATATAGTGCTCAAATAAATACAGTAAGCCCCAAATTATACCCCCTTGAAAATATCTACATAATACTGTCATATGTGCCCAAATAATACAGCAGCCAAATAATACTCCCTTAAGATACCTATGTAATACTGCCATATAGTGCTCAAATAAGATACAGTAGCCAAATCATACCCCCTTAAAATATCTACATAATACTGCCATATTGTGCCCAAATAAGATACAGCAGCTAAATGATACTCCCTTAAGATACCTATGTAATACTGCCATATAGTACTCAAATAAGATACAGTAGCCAAATCATACCCCCTTAAAATATCTACATCATACTGCCATATTGTGCCTAAATAAGATACAGCAGCCAAATAATACTCCCTTAAGATACCTATCTAATACTGCCATATAGTGCTCAAATAAGATACAGTAGCCAAATCTGGGGGGGGGATCCCCCCATTAAAACTTTATCTCCTACAATAACTGCTGCCATATTGTGTCCAAATAAGATACAGCAGCCAAATAATGCTCCCTTAAGATACCTATGTAATACTGCCATATAGTGCTCAAATAAGATACAGTAGCCAAATTATACCCCCTTGAAATATCTACATAATACTGTCATATTGTGCCCAAATAAGATACAGCAGCCAAATAATACTCCCTTAAGATACCTATGTAATACTGCCATATAGTGCTCAAATAAGATACAGTAGCCAAATCATACCCCCTTAAAATATCTACATAATACTGCCATATTGTGCCCAAATAAGATACAGCAGCTAAATGATACTCCCTTAAGATACCTATGTAATACTGCCATATAGTACTCAAATAAGATACAGTAGCCAAATCATACCCCCTTAAAATATCTACATCATACTGCCATATTGTGCCTAAATAAGATACAGCAGCCAAATAAAACTCCCTTAATATACCTATTTAATACTGCCATATAGTGCTCAATTAAGATACAGTAGCCAAATCATACCCCCTTAAAATATCTACATAATGCTGCCATATTGTGTCCAAATAAGATACAGCAGCCAAATAATGCTCCCTTAAGATACCTATGTAATACTGCCATATAGTGCTCAAATAAGATACAGTAGTGAAATAACACTCACTTAAGATACCTACCTACTTCTGCCCTATAGTGAACACATAAGGCACAATACATAAAGGGGTAGTCCCAATTTGGGCAATTCCCAAAACGGAATTACCCCTTTAAATACTACTCCCTTAAAACTCCCATATAATACTGCTATATGGTGCCCAAATAAGATACAGTAGCCAAATTATAGCCCCTTAAAACTCCCACATAATACTACCATATAGTGAACAAATAAGACACAGTACTTAAATACTTCTTCAGTGTTACTAACTTGCATGAAACGTGTTGTTTGTATGTTTTAAGCGGTAAAGATGCTATTGTACATATTAAGGCAGTCTGCGCTCTATCCTATAGCGTGCTTTTTGTTTGCAATGCTGGGAGGAAGCAAACATTCAGTTTGGAGTTTGCACATTAAGTAATCTTGATGTCATTTCATCAAAGATAGGTAGAGATGTTTTCTGCATCTGATACCCCTCCATTTATTCCAGATAAAGGTGAACTATCGCATGCACCGGACGACAACCTGGTTGTGCAAAAAATATTAGTCTATTCCTGTACACAGCCGTCATCTGTACCGTAAGTGGAATAGAACTCATATTTTGAGACAATAGGATTTATGTTGCCATTATCCAGATCACATGTCTCAGTTGTTTTATATAAATGATCTTCACTGCACGGATTTTCCGCCGGCGGTCCGAAAAACATAGAACATGTTCATTCTTCTGTCCGGTTTTCGCGGAGAAAAGCCGTCCACTTGCAGCCATGTGCACGGCACAAAAACAGGACACATACTGTATTTATCCTGTGCCGTGGGAACGTGCCATAAAAGTTAAATTTTAGCCTGTATTTTTTCATTTTGGATACATTTAGGAAATAACTCCACTGATGGTCCCCAAGAATCACATTCACTGATGGCCCCAAAGCTCAACTCCAGTAGTGGGCCACATGATTTAACTTCACTGTGATCCAAAGCTCAACTCCAGTGGTGGGCCACACTTAATTTAGACCCTTCCCCCACAAAGTTGAGGGGAAAAATCCATAGAGCCCCAAACTTCCAGTGGTGGGCCCCAAAAAGTAACCCTTCCCCCTGATGTGTCGCTCAAGGGGAACCAATTTACATTCACTGATGGCCCCAAAGCTCATCTCAAGTGGTGGGCCACATGGTTTAACTTCACTGTGATCCAAAGCTCCACTCCAGTGGTGGGCCCCAAAAAGTAACTCCACTGATGGTCCCCAAGAATCACATTCACTGATGGCCCCAAAGCTCATCTCCAGTGGTGGGCCACATGATTTAACTTCACTGATGTGATCCAAAGCTCAACTTTAGTGGTGGGCCACAAGATTTAACTTCACTGTGATCCAAAGCTCAACTCCAGTGGTGGTCCCCAAGAATCACATTCACTGATGGCCCCAAAGCTCAACTTCAGTGGTGGGCCCCAAAAATTAACTCCACTGATGGTCCCCAAGAATCACATCCACTGATGGCCTCAAAACTCAACTCCAGTGGTGGGCCACACAATTTAACTTCACTCATGTGATCCAAAGCCCAACCCCAGTTAGTGGGCCACATGATTTAACTTCACTGATGTGATCCAAAGCTCAACCCCAGTGGGGGGCCCCCAAGATTTAAAATTCACTGATGGCCTCCAAGCTCAACTTTCAGTGGTGGGCCCAAAAATTAACTCCACTAAATGGCCCCCAAAATATCCACCAGTGGTCCCCTAAGCAAAAAAAAAAAAAAAAACCCCTTTTCCAACTCTAACCAGTTGTATGGATGAGTAAACAAAGATGAGAACACCACAGGAGCTCTGGGTTTCTTTATTGTGACAGAAGTCTTGAAGGTCAGACACCAACCCATCAGACATTAATGGCCCATCTGACGTTCTGAAGAACCTCTAAGTTCAACATTGTGATTCAACCAGACAAAAACTTATAGGTTATTAAACATGAACTGGTTAGTGCCATAAATTGTGAATGTTTTGGATTCTCCATCTTATGTGTTATAGAAAATTTGTAGTCCGAGCTATGGGAGAACCACATTTGATTGTCTGCTTAATTCACTCCCCAGGCAAAAGAACAAAGCCATAAAATGTAAGGTTATCCCATAAGTGAATGAAAACATGTCACCCGCTGCATGTCAACATCGATACCAAGTATAAAATAATAGCACGCAACATTACCGTTGTAAGTAGATAGAAAACAGATGGTCCTTTTATGTGCGCGTTGTTTCCTCCGCATACAAATGCTTTTTTGGGGGATCTAATTAGTCTTCCACCAAACTCAAACTGGGTAATTACTATCATTATCCCCTTTTCAAATAAATCTGAAGTCTAAACCACAATTACGTTTTTAATCTCGCCGTTCATATTCACACAAACATTTTTTTTCCTCTTTAGGAAAATAAAAAGTTGTGAAAAGTTCTTTAGAGGTAAAATTGAGGCATCATGTAAATCGTTGCTGGAATTACTGCCTGCTCTCAATTTAGCGTCCCTGAATAGGTTGGTAAATTGCAGTAAAGTGTCGGGTTCTTCAGCTATGGAGCTTTATTGGTATGCAAGGAACAATGACAGATTACTGGTGCAATCAGGATCGAACCCTCAGAGTCCACATCACAGCTTTGCTGGACTGAGACTTGTAGTGCCACCTAGACTTTTGCATTTGAGGGGTCCCAAACAAGGTCTTTGAACCTTAAAGGGGCTAAACATGCCCTTAATGGGGTTTTCTCACTATAATGATCAGCTTTCAACATGTAGGGAACGTTGGTAAATGAAGACTTTTTTCCTAAATACATTGCTCTATTGATATTGTCATGGTCAGGAGATAAGAGAGATTTTATCTACTTTGAGTGCACACAAGTCTCTCTAGGTTACTGTCCCTTCCTGATTAGACGGAGAGCAGGGAGTGAAGTCACCATGGTCGGAAGAAGCATAGTCTTTGGGTGACATGTCCCAACACGCCAACGCCAGTTTTTTGTTCTATTTTGCGCCAAAACCACTTTTGACGCCATATTCTTGTTGTAAATGGACTGTCGTACACCAAAACTAGGCGCATTATACGCCGGGCACGACACATTGTAAAGCGCCTAAATATGGTGCACTGTGCACCCCCCGACGCGAATTGCGCCTATTGAGGCGCATTACATATGTTATGCGCCTCCGACGGGCAATGCGCCGCGATAGGCGCGTTACATATACTACCAATGATATGCTATGCGCCGCGAGTTGCACAATGCGCCTTTTTTGATACGATGCGCCTTTTTCGCCGCATTAACGTATACCTGACGCCATTTTTTTAGAATCATCGGACTTTCAGGCGCAATTTACACTGATTTAATGCGCCTAAAACTGGCATGGATACACCACTTTTCGGACATGTCGCCCTTTATCTCTCACAAGATTATATTTTTTTACTTTCATACGCACTTGTTTTTACTCCTTTAAGCTCTGTAGATTTGTTTGCACAGATCTCCTGCATGTATGTGTTTGCAACACACAGCTAGCTATAGACAAGCTAAATATGCTAATCGCTGCTAGAGAACCCCCCACAGCCTGACCAGCCAATGTGAGTCTGAAGCTGCCAGTGATGGTCAAACAGCATGGTGAGAAAACCCCTTTAAAAAGATACCAGTATAATAAATCACACACAGGATGTGTGACCCCTTGTACAGATCCTGTATTGGGTCTCAGGGTTACATGTTATCCCCCTCCTTAGCTTTATGGTGCCCTATGTTTTACCTTCTATTAATGGCATGCCAAGTGTGCTCAGAAAATACTATGATACATTGCTTGTATAACAGACCTGCACAACTTTGCCTGATGGGGGGGAGGGATAAAACCGCCAGCATCTGCCCCTGGAGTGTCCAGGAATGCCCCCAAACTTGACAGTACCACCCATGTTAAGACACAGTTTGCACAAGCCCTACCCTTTTGTGGCTTGTTTTGAGTCTTTAGAGATCGTTTATCGATAGCAAGTGACTTGTGTGTTGTGCCGACATAATCATACCCTACAGTTCACAAGGCATTATGGGAAAGGGGCTGAGAGGCCCACAGCACCCTCTGTTGGTTGTAACAAATCCTCAATTTGCTTTTGACCCACCGAGTCTTGAGAAAGCAAAAAGGATTTTTTAGCCAAGCCTGTATCTCTCGTCTACAGACAACGCTGTTTCGGGATTTTTGTCCCTCATCAGTGCGGAGTAGAGAAGATACTGGCTGGCTGTGTGGGAGGCATGAGGCATCCTTTTTGCTTTCTCAAGACCCAGTGGGTCAAAAGCAAATTGAGGATTTGTTACATCCAACAGAGGGCGCTGTGGGCTTCTCAGCCCCTTTCCCATAATGCCTTGTAATATGCAGATGCTAAGTAGAGGGCGAAAAGACAAAACAAAAACTCTACAAGCCGTTCGTTCGGTGCTCTCCCTAAGGAGAGATCTTCCCTTTCCTGATACCCTACAGTGTCAACATAACATTGCCTATCCTACATAACATTGGCCATTCAATAAGCTTGGATATGTAGCTCCCTCATGTGTAATTGTCTATCTATAACTTAGAAAGGGGAACATCTCTCCTTGGGGAGAGCACCATATAGGCGTGTGGAGTTTTGAATTGCCTTTTTGCCCTCCACTAATTGCCTCCCACTCAGCCAGCCAGTACACTCTGCTCTGCACTGATGAGGATCAAAACCCCAAAACAGCTGTCTGCAGATGAGTGATGCTGGCTCGGCTAATATCCCTTTTGCTTTATAAAGATTCGGTGAGTCTGAAGCAAACTGAGGATATTGTTACATCCAATAGAGGGCGCTTGAGCTTCTCAACTCCTTTCCCATAATGCCTAATCTATAACTTAGGGCACCAAGTCCAGTATCTGATATGTAATATATGATGCTCCGTGTGACAATATGCAAGTCACATTCTGGGCCCAAAATCCTCACGTAAGAAAAGAGCAGTCTGTAAAATGTTATATGATGGTTAAGGGATTGGCTCATATGTTGCATTGGGGCCCCCAGGATCTTCAAGCTGTGCCGAGCTATGTCAATTATATATTTCAATGCAAACAAAAAAAAAACAATATACACCAGTAAAAACTACCTAATAGCAAATAATACAAGGCAAGCAAATACCTGCACTAGTGTAATGCTAAAAGAACATACATTTAATTCACTAATGTAAAAACATAATAATAAAGGACCTGTATACACGACTGAGTAGCGGTCACATCTGGGTAATATGGGTTAATCTACTTGAGGCAGAGGCAATATTACATAAAGTGTAGACGTATAAGGCATCATATGGGGGATAGAATCCAAAGCTCAGTATAATATCTATAATTTAAACATCCATATTTTCAACAGCATAGCCGTAGTAGCAGATACATGTAATAAGAGCCCATAGAGGCTGCAACGTGACTCCCCATAGTAAAGTATAGCATAGAAATATATGTGCAGCACAAAATATGTCACTACATGTCATTACCCTAGCTATGGCCACAACCACCAGAACCAAAGGACAGAGCAGTCCCAACACGCGTTTCACGTGGGCTTCTTCCAAGGGACTGGAAGTGGTGGTGGCTGTGGCCATAATTATGGTAATAACAGCATGTAACATGTTTTGTACTGCACATATATTACGATGCTATACTTTACTATATCATAGCGTAGGGTAAGGCTATGTCTACACAGCACAGCTTTACCATTGGATTTTCAGCGGTTTCAGTATTTTGAATCCGCCAAAAATTCAGCGGTACGCTGTGTTGCATAGACAGCAATGAAAACCCCATGCTATAGTTCATACAGCAAAAGTTTTTTACTGACGAGTTTAAAGGGCAACAAAAATAATAAAAGGACTGGGTGGACTACAGTACACAGAAAGATTAGCAAGATTAGGGTTATTTAGTTTAGAGAAAAGACGGCTTCGGGGACATAATAAATATGTTTAAATATATCAAAGGTCAATATAGAGATCTCTCCCAAGTTCTATGTATACCTAGGATTGTATCTAGAACAAGGGGGCATCCTCTATGTCCGGAGGAAAGAAGGTTTCTACATAAACATAGAAAGGGATTCTTTACTGTAAGAGCAGTGAGACTGTGGAACTCTCTGCCAGAGGAACTTGTCATGGTGAATTCACTAACAGAGTTCACAAAGGGTCTGGATACATTTCTGGAGCGTAATAATAAAACAAGTTATAGTGACTCGAATTCTGGAGAAGGGTCTGGAGACATTTCGAGATGTAATAATATAACAAATTATAGTGACCAGGATTCTGGAGAAGGGTCTGGGTACATTTCTAGATGTAGTAATATAACAAATTATAGTGACCGGGATTCTGGAGAAGGGTCTGGATACATTTCTAGATGTAGTAATATAACAAATTATAGTGACCGGGATTCTGGAGAAGGGTCTGGATACAATTTCTAGATGTTAATAATATAACAAGTTATAGTGACCAGGATTCTGGGAAGGGTCTGGATACATTTCTAGATGTATAATATAACAAGTTATAGTGACGGGATTCTGGAGAAGGGTCTGGATACATTTCTAGATGTAATAATATAACAAGTTGTAGTGACCGGGATTCTGGAGAAGGGTCTGGATACATTTCTAGATGTAATAATATAACAAGTTGTAGTGACCCGGATTCTGGGGAAGGGTCTGGATACATTTCTAGATGTGATAATATAACAAGTTATAGTGACCAGGATTCTGGAGAAGGGTCTGGATACATTTCTAGATGTAATAATATAACAAGTTATAGTGACCGGATTCTGGAGATAGGGTTCTGGATACATTTCTAGATGTAATAATATTAACAAGTTATAGTGACGGGATTCTGGAGAAGGGTCTGGATACATTTCTAGATGTAATAATTATAACAAGTTTAGTGACCGAATTCTGGAGAACGGTCTGGATACATTTATAGATGTAGTAATATAACAAATTATAGTGACGGGATTATGGAGAAGGGTCTGGATACATTTTCTAGATGTAATAACATAACAAGTTATAGTGACTCGGATTCTGGAAAGGGTCTGGATACATTTCTAGATGTAATTAATAAACAGTTATAGTGACGGGATTCTGGAGAAGGGTCTGGATACATTTCTAGATGTAAAATATAACAAGTTAGTGACCAGGATTCTGGAGAAGGGTCTGGATACATTTCTAGATGTATGTAATATAACAAATTATAGTGACCGGGAGTCTGGAGAGGGTCAGGATACATTTCTAGATGTGTAATATAACAAGTTATAGTGACCAGGATTCTGGGGTCTGGATACATTTCTAGATGTAATAATATAACAAGTTATAGTGACCAGGATTCTGGAGAAGGGTCTGGATACATTTCTAGATGTAGTAATATAACAAGTTATAGTGACCGGGAGTCTGGAGAAGGGTCTGGATACATTTCTAGATGTAATAATATAACAAGTTATAGTGACCAGGATTCTGGAGAAAGGTCATTGATCCAGGGATTTATTCTGATGCCAGATTGGAGTCGGGAAGGATTATTTCCCTAACATGAGGACAATTGGCTTCTACCTCACAGGGGTTTTTGCCTTCCTCTGGATCAACACTTTAGGGCAAGAGGCTGAACTGGATGGACGTCTGTCTTTTTTCAGCTTTACAATTTATGTAACAATATAACTAATGGTGGATCCATCCCATCTACACTCTTTCCCCACTTCTCTCACTTCCTGCGATCTGATTATACATTCCACATGAACACAAATAAATGCATTTCCAGGTAGACCTGACTGTGTCATCGAACTGATTTACTAATGTATGAATCCATTATGCATGATGCATCCTCCATTAAAACACTCAAATGACAGAACAATATGAGCAAATATTCAGTGACAGGAAGTTTTATTGATTCGGAGGCTTTAGAGTCAAATGGGAAATAATGCATCGTTAAAAATACTTTGACACGCCGTCACAATAAATTCGAGGAGCCTCCACCGCCATGGAATGCAATGTCCGAACTTTTACAGGGATTTACATATGGTAGTACTTTGATTAAAGCCAAAAAACAAGATGATGGGGTATTTCCTGAAATTCAAGGTAGTCCCATTCAGGACTAGAACCTTCCTCACTGACGAGGACAGACATACAGCACCATAGATGAATTCTAGTAGGTAGGTAGATATGGAGCCTACTGCCATCCTAAAAGTAACTTCCTTATGACTGCAAAACTGCTTCTAATGGACTAAGCTAATGAAGGTCAATGCAATTAATGATGGACAGTACACTGGATAAAAAGATACATTTTCTCTGGTGGACCCATTAAACTTCAGTTCAACACTGCCATCAACCATTGCATACCATTTACGGCACTGGTGTCCTCTTCTGTGTTGGGTGGGGCCTTTGGTCTTCTAAAGACACTATGACCTGGGTGTAATTGTCCTCTCTGCCCCCGCTATACAGTAGCTGAGGACAGACTTTTTGTATTCCAATATAACAGGTGGCCCTTAGTTATACTTGGGGCAACATGCATGAACGGGGCTGTGCCAGTATTCTAGGGTCCTTTTAGCCCCAAAACTGGCACGCTCCTATTCTCTAGATTTATAATCAGGCGCTCTCCAAAATTATCCACCTTAATATACAGCTAAAACTTAACATTTATTAAATATATGCTAAACCGATATAATTTGATTTCTGAAAATACAATAGCAAATTGCTTCCCAAAAAAATAAGTATCCCCTTTTTAGTTGTGAGCCAGTGACATATATATATATATCTCTATAAAAGTACAGAAAATTAAGGTGACATTACTCACGTGATCGGAGTCTGGCATATGATTATGGGCACATGATGCAAGCATGTATATCCAGATGCAACGTATCCAAGCACTAAATATGATTGAAAAAACGGATACCCTATCAGTCCCTTTACAACCCTTCCTAAAGGCAGGGACCCCATCCCAAAAGGGACAACCCCACCTATCGGTGACTATACCGTGGTTCACAAACTAACACTAAGTTGGAAACAAACAAAATCACTGCGTAATCCAAGGGCAAAGGAACCTCAACGCGTTTCCCCATCTGCAGTACGGTTCTTCAGAGGGAATATTTCTCCAGGTATACAGTAAGCAGCAAAATGAAAAATAGACGTGTATACTGTTAAAAAGTCGCCACAGTCGGCTCTCCAACAGTAGTTGCATTATTGGGCACTTTGTAATACGCCTGAGATCAGGGGGCGTTCAGGATGCATCGCACCACAACCGTATGATTCTACACATTTATGACGGGAGGATGGCAAAACTGGGTGCATTACTGCTGGAACAGGTAGACCAAGTTCCGAGTGGTTTACCTGAGCCTGATTTGTCATTTGGGAGCTAGAAAGCACTAAATCTATGACCCGCAGTAAAACAGGTTCATAGATTCAGGCGCATTCTACACTAATGCGTGTGATAAAATTGGGCGCCAAAATACATACATGTCGCCCTTGGTGCCAGTGCTCCAAACGTTATGTTTGAGGTGTATTTGTCTTAGCATGGCACTGCCAGCCGTAGAGTTTCGACCCTCATGCTATAATGCTGTAATATAACTGGCATCAAAAATCTCCATAGCTTGTAATATGTAATGAGCCAGACATGACCAGTGATGATGGCTGCAGCACAATATAGCTCCGCCACGGCTTTTTGGCGCCTTGACCTGAAGCTGCTCCTTCCCGCTACCGTTTTGTGCGCTGACATTAATGTATGCAGCTCACATGGAAGACCTGCTGATGTTTGACTGTGTTTCAATCGAGAGCGCTTGAGAGAGCTGTGACCTGCCTGTCCGCTCACTTGATTTGTATGAATGTTATTATTTTTATGCAGGGCTGGATAAAAAGCTTTATGACCAGCGCCATAAACTATTTTACACGGTGTCAGCTAGACTTCTCTCATCAGCCATCAAGTCGGAGTTTATTCAAGCTACGACCGCGTCCCTCGCCAGGCAGCTCATATCCACGCTCTTAGTTTAGAATACATCATCCGAAGGCAGATTGATCCCTCCTCAACCACTCGGAGGAACATTTTTAGGCCGTTTATTTTTTTTTCGGACACTTTTTATGTTGTGATGAAGAGAAATAATATTCAAAAAAGTATGTGAACCTCCGAATGTTCTCTAACACTGGTGTTATAAGTGATTGGGGCTGGGTTATATGTCCTACAAAACACTTGTGGCAAGAGTGGCACCGTGCCCTACCCGGAGTGGCAGCTCCTGACTCCACTGAAAAAGTAGGGTTGGTAATCAAGAGATACGTATGCCAGCACTTGGCATGGTGACACTCTGTTTTGGGGTATTAATGTCTGGCACACTGTTATGGGGGAATTTCTGGCTCACATACTGTTATGGTGACATCTGTAGATGACAAAGTGGTTTTGGGGGATCTGTAGAAGATGCAGTGTTATGGGGTCATCTGTAGAGAATACACCGTTATGGGGACATCTGTAGATGATTTATTCTTATGGGGCCATCTGTGGGTGATGCACTGTTCTGGGGGATCTGTGGATGATGCACTGTTATGGGGGATCTGTGGGTGATGCACTGTTATGGGGATCTGTGGATGACACTGTTATGGGGGATCTGTGGATGACACTGTTATGGGGGATCTGTGGATGACACTGTTATGGGGGATCTGTGGATGATGCTCTGTTATGGGGGATCTGTGGATGATGCACTGTTATGGGGGATCTGTGGGTGATGCACTGTTATGGGGGATCTGTGGATGATGCACTGTTATGGGGGATCTGTGGATGATGCACTGTTATGGGGGATCTGTGGATGATGCACTGTTATGGGGGATCTGTGGGTGATGCACTGTTATGGAGGATCTGTGGATGATGCACTGTTATGGGGGATCTGTGGATGATGCACTGTTATGGGGGATCTGTGGATGATGCACTGTTATGGGGGATCTGTGGATGATGCACTGTTATGGGGGATCTGTGGATGACGCACTGTTATGGGGGATCTGTGGATGACGCATTGCTACGTGGGGATCTGTGGATGATGCACTGTTATAGGGACATCTGTTGATAACACACCGTTACGATGACATCTATAGCTGTAACCAAATCATTATTGGGGAACCTGTGGATGACACTGTGTTAAGGGGCCTCCATAGATGACACACTGTGATGGATATCTATACATGACACTCCAGTATGGGGACATATGTAGATGTTATGCTGTTGTGGGGAGGTGTAGCTACAGCATTTAGAGGGGAGATCTGTGGATGACACACTGCTATGGGGCAAGTCTGTAGATGTCACTCTGTTATGGGGGGAGATCTGTAGATGTCACACCGTTTTGGGGGCATCAGTAGATGACACAATTGTATGGGGATGTGGATTACACACTGTTATGGAGGGGAGATCTGTAGATGACAGACTGTAAATAATGCACTGTTGGGCTATGTTCACACGGTTAATTGCAGGGCGTACAGTACGTCCCCACAATTACGCCGGGTGTACGCCCGCGATGCGGTGGGGGAGGGTGGGCAGCCCGCTGGCCCCATAGACTGTCATAACTCGCGGCGTGTAAGCGCCGTGAATAAATAACATGTCACTAATCTCCCCGTGTGTCGTATTGTGCGCCCGGCGAGAGGAGATGGAATCCATAGTTCTCTATGATAACGTGGATTACCGTCATGACTGGGGCTCATTTCGCTCGTATTAGAGCGCAGTACGCCGAGAATTCAGCAGCACTCTTTAAGCTGTGTGAACATAGCCTTATGGGGGCATCTGTAAATAATCCACTGTTATGGGGACATTTGTAAATAATGCACTGTTATGGGGGATCTGTGGATTATGCACTGCACTGGATGGAGATCTATAGATGATGCACTGTTATGGGGGCATCTGTGGATGATGCACTGCACTGGATGGAGATCTATAGATGATGCACTGTTATGGGGGCAGCTGTAGATATCATAATGGTATGTGGACGTGGATTACATATTGTTATGGAGGGGAGATCTATAGATGATGCACTGTTATGGGGGCATCTGTGGATGATGCACTGCACTGTATGGAGATCTATAGATGATGCACTGTTATGGGGGAGATGTGTCGATGACAGACTGTTATGGGAAAACCTGTAAATAATGCACTGTTATGGGGGCATCTATGGATGATGCACTGCAATGGATGGAGATCTATAGATGATGCACTGTTATGGGGGTATCTGTGGATGATGCACTGCAATGGATGGAGATCTATAGATGATGCACTGTTATGGGGTCAGCTGTAGATACAGCATCATAATGGTACGTGGACGTGGATTACACACTCCTATGGATGGAGATCTGTAGATGATGCATTGCTATGGGGGAAATCTATAGATCACACACACAGGCGTAGCGGCATACTTTACAAACTGTAATGGAGGTATCAGTGGCCTGCTCAATTATGTTGGAAGTTTGGTGCCAGTCAAAAAGTGTCAAGTAAACACTAAGGGGGACACGTCAGAATTGGGCTTTGCCATTTTTTGGGTGTATTTTGCACCAAAAGACTGTTGTAGCCCTATTCTACAGTATTACCTATTATAATCTACCATAGAACCCTGTGGGAACATTTGATGTTATAAACTAAAGCTCGTCCAAGGTTCCTCCTGCTCTTTTATGTGCTAACATTCAATGACTTGTTTGAGATTAGAAAAACATGCCGGCTGATACAGCGCCACCCTTGCCTACAGGTCATGTCTGATATTGCAGCATAACCTTAGTCGCTTGAGTAGGACTGAGCTACAAAACCAAGCAATACTTCGACATCTTGACATTGAAGTTACTTGTCTGTCAGCTTGCCGGACATCGGAAGCCACAGTCTGAGGTGCTGGAGGCTTCCGAGGACGATGGATGTGGTTTATTGACTGCTGCTTTATGTCTTACTGAAACTACATATGTTCTACCTACTAATAGCAGCAGAATTTATCCAGCTCAATGCATCAAAATCCAGTCCTGATAAATAACGGTTGTTGTGGGAGCGGAGATTTTATGGACGGCAGATACATAACATTTTAGGCTTCTGCTGATCTTCTCGGTATGTAAATCGCAGCATTCCTCCATGCATTTGGTGTATGTGTACTCACAATTAGCTGGTCCATAGACCCCTTGTAAAACTATGTTCCACCCCATTTGATGTTATCTACATAAGCCCCTTCATAAATTCAGCTGTAGATTTACTGATTACTAAATTACCAAATATTCTGATTATTGGGTGGTCATACAAAAATAGATAAAATCTACAGTTAAAAAGCCTCAAGGAAGAAGGATAAAAATAAATCCTGTCTCATCCTGGGTTACAGACAAATGGCAAAATATCAAGAAATTTGATTGCACTTTTTGTGAAATCTTTTTGTGAAATCACTGCCCCGGTGCTCCCCACCGATGATGTCACGTTCACTGGTCAGAAGATCCTGCAGTCAATCACTGGCCTCAGTGGCCACTTCTGTTAATGTGGCATTTGACCACTGAGATCTGTAATTGGCTGCAGCATCACATAACTATACTAAATACGATATCAATGGTGGAGAGCACTGGTTTCAGGCAAGTGTTGGAGGTTTCTTTCAGAGTTCCATTGCAGAGGCGGCACCAGTTGTGTTATATAACTGACACCAACAACGCCAAATGGACCCAAATAACTACAACTGGGTCCTTTGGGTTTCCATCAAAATATCCAGGTTCAGACTGGCCCACTGTTGAGCAGAGGAGACACCTGATGCTTCCCTTGACATGGCTGGCATTTGAGCATGGCAGGCATGGGGCTGCTTCTCAGGAAGACAGGCAGAAAGCAAATGGCAGAGTACAAGAGTCATGTACATATGTGAAGTCATCTAAAGTAGCTGTAGGGTGGGTCCCAAGAATCAACTCCACTGAAGGATCCCAATAATCCTCTCCATAGGAGGGCTCCAAAAATCAACTCCACTGGTGGGCCCCAAGTATCTTCTCCACTCGTGGGATCCAAGAATCATCTCTACAGTTGGGCCCCAAGTATCAACTCCACTGGTCAGTACCAAGAATCATCTCCAGTGGTGGGTTGCAAGAATCAGCTCCAGTGATGGGCCTCAAGTATGAACTCCACTGTTGGGCCCCAAAAATCAACCTCCCTGGTAGGCCCCAAGTATCAAATCCACTGGTACCCCACAAGAATTAAATCCATTAGTGGACCCCAAGAATAAACTCCACTGGTGGACCCCAAGAATCAATTCCAATGGTGAACCCCCAGAATCATATTCACTGGTGGGCCCCAAGAATCAGCTCCACTAGTGGCTCCAAGAATCAACTCTACTGGTGGACCCCAAGAATCAGCTCCACTGGTGGGTCCCAATAATCAACTCCACTGGAGATCCCCAAGCATGAACTCCAATATTGGGTCCCTAGTATCCCAGTCCAACACTGTTGGGTCTGTTATTTGAATTTAAAAAATACTGCTGCATAAAGTCCTATTTTTCCCATCATTGTAGATGAAATCTGTAATAATGGCTCGATACAGAACCCCTGAGGCAGATGTGAACCCGTCCCAACCAGCAGAGTCTTTTTCAAAATCATGGACAACCCTATAAAACCTTTAAAGAAAATTTCCATGAAAGCAGACGCGTCACCGCTCCGGTATTCACTGGTCATCAGCGTATTACCTATGTCCTCAGCAGGGGGCAGGAATCCAGGAACATAGACCATCCCTCAAAAAGAAAAGTACCACTGAGGTCTGGGGCAAAATTCTAAGTCCCGGTACAGGCCCGTCACACAGAATACATGCCGTCCACTCGTTTTAGCTGACGGGCCTCTCAAAAGGACACCATTAACGTTCCTGTTGGTTGTATCTGCAGATGAACCCATTAATACATGGTTCTAATGGTCTGAAGTATTATAAAGTATATTAGAATCCTACAAGTGGCCATCAAATCAACAGGGGCCGGGCCGTGGCTGGTGATGGACTTGGTTATTACACCTTAGGAGCTGTGTATTCCGGTCCGAAAGTCACAGCAAAGTAAATCAGTAGCTGGATATGAACCGCTCCTGCCTGCTTCCAACAGTGAGAGCACAGCGCCTGACAGAGCAAATGCATTAAATACATGCCAGAGATACGGCCCCCGGTGCCATTCTCTGTGTTGACAGCGCTTGTCCAGAGGTGCTTTTAAAAAGAGGATTAATGTCATTGCACTTAGGGCAGCTCATCGCTCTGTGCGCCGCCGGTGCCGGCACTGGAGTTCCTGTTATGGAGCAGTTTACAACTGTTCCAAGTCCGCAGCCGGAGCCGCAGCCAATTGCAGAGCTCTCTGAGGGTAAATCTGAAGACAGACTCTACGGTTATATTGTCAGCAAAGAGCTGCAGCCGGTTTACAGCTGAACAATTCAAACACTTAGGGCCACATGTATGAACCTGTTTAGGTCTAAAAGTTACTTTTTTGCCTATAGGTTACTATGGGCAAATGAGTTTTAGACCTAAACAGTTACTTACATGTGGCCCTTACACTTTATTTGATGCATACATTAGACAGGTTGCACATTTTGGATACCTATGGACCAGATATGGATTTTGGCGGAGGCTAGTGCCATGTACCGATGGTCTCTTTGGAACTGGGTGCATTTATAGGATGCTCTCCTCAGGGATGTTCACGTTGGATTTTTCCAACACAGAATAACCACAGACGTGAAAAATATACACCTTTCTACGCAGATTTTAGACGCAGCTTTTTTTTTACGTCACAACAGGACCGATCTGTGTCTCGGCTCTTCGATGTGGAGTGAGCACCGCGTCCAAGAACTGATGCCAAATCGGCAGCATAGGGCTAAAAGTAACTTTTTTGCCCATAGGTTACTATGGGAAAAAGAGTGAGTTTTAGACCTAAATAGGTTCATACATGTGGCTCTGAGTCCGCATTAAGTTCTGCAACAAAATCAATCGTGTAATGTTAGGGTCAGTTGGGGCATAGACTGGATGGACATGGCAGGTGAAAACCGCATGGACGTGCTCTTCCGTGCAGTTCTCTATTGACTCTCAATGGGTGCCCAGTTTGGCAAGCTGCATACAGGGCTGCCATCAGTCATCTATTTCAGGGCCCCATTCAGCCAAATCAAATAGGGCCCCCACCCATTGCTAGTTTCCTATTTTTAACATATCTCTGGGCTCCTTTTTGATTAGCGCCCCTGACAGGAGTACTGCCCAATTGGCATCCCTGGCTGTATATGTGCAAAATTGTGTGGCTGATGATGATACTTATTGTTGGGTGCACAGGTTTGCAGGATTACAGCTTTCACAATCAGGCAGCTATTACTAATCAATAGTAAAATGTGGAAAAGCGTGCCCGCAGGGTTCTTAACTGCATGTGACCCTACCCTTACAGCGGCATAGAAGGGAAGGTGCACACAGCAACCATATCAATGGTGCCCTTTCCTGTGCCACCCAGGGGACGGCCTATTTTCCACACGGGCACTTTGAATAACCTTTGAACATAGGTATAACCATAGTTGCAGCTGCTATGGGGCCTTGAGGTTGAGGGGGTCAGCTCAGGTGCAAAAACAGTGTATATTTTGGTATGTAATAACAAGTTGAAAACACAGACACATGGCCGTACTCACAGCTCCATGGCTGGATGAAAAACTATTCCCAGTAAGAGGCAATAAAAGCCCCAGTGCTACATGGGAGGAGCTATACAGGTGCAGAATACTGATGAACAATTGCTCACACACCTACTATCCATGAGGGGAGCAACTGCTTAGTACAAAACTGCACATTGGATAAGAATCAGTCCACACAATTATGCAGAAAAGCTGCATCACTATACAGAGGAGATTGTTGCAGTGCAAAAATACTGATAAACAACCATTCACACACCTACTGTCCTTGCTGTGGGAGGGTTTAGGGGCATTAGGCATGTGAGTGCATGGTCAGTATTTTTGCACATGACCAGTCTGCATAATGTGACTTTTCTGCATACTGGTGTGAACTTACTTTTATTCAATGTGCAGTTTTTTTTTTTACTAAGCTGTTGCCCCCATCATGTATAGTAGGTGTGTGAGTGTTTGTTCATAAGTATTCTGCACCTGTATAGCTTCTCCCATGCAGCACTGGGGATTTTATTGCCTCCTACTGGGAATAGATTTTTGTCCAGCCATGAGACTGTGGGTACGGTCGTGTGTCTGTGTTTTTAAGTAAATTATGTCCCATTTTTCTGTGACTGATTTTTTGGGAAATAAGTTAGTAGCTTACTCCCATCTAGCATTACAATGTAGGTTCTCATATATATATATGATACATGGAGCTAATACTCATTGTCCCTTGGCAATAAACCAATCAAAAAGTCTCCATTTGTTGTGATCCCCCGCATCCAGTAGTTGTCTAAGGGAAAACTCGATTGTAAGTATTCAGTATCCCTACAGTGCCACCTCAGGTAAAAACAGATATTACACAGTGCCTATTCAAATCAATGGGTTTGTGTGTATTGTAGGACAAGACAGGTCCTCCAGAGTGAGAAACACTCTTTGTAACCACTCATAGCTCGACAAAAAATGAAGGTCTGTTAAAGGGGTTTTGCCACGATGTAAATTCCCTTTCTGAAGCTGGCTCATAACACACTACGAGCCAACCTCAGTGAATGTGCTTCTCCCTCATTCATATCTATGGGAGTTCTGATACTTGAACACACTCGCCCGACTATATTCAGAACTGCTATAATTCAAGACGTGTGCTCAGATATCGGATCTCTCATAGATATGAATGGAGAAGAGCTGCACAAGAGCGGCCGTCACCGCTTTAACCATGAATTCCCTTAGGTCATGTCTACACAGCACTGGTTTTTGGTCAGATTTTCAGTGGATCCATCTGTAACCAGTGCTGTGTTGACCAGTGTTCCCCAACTCCAGTCCTCAAGGTCCACCAACAGTTCATGTTTTCAGGCTATCCCACAGGATGCACTAACAATAATTACATCACCTGTGCAGCATAGTTACATCACCTGTGCAATGGTAAGGAAAGACAGAAATATGACCTGTTGGTGGGCCTTGAGGACTGGAGGTGGGGACCTCTGGTGTAGACTTCAATAGAAAATCCATACAT
The DNA here is from genome assembly GCA_025379985.1 of Phyllomedusa bahiana. Classification (NCBI taxonomy): domain Eukaryota; kingdom Metazoa; phylum Chordata; class Amphibia; order Anura; family Hylidae; genus Phyllomedusa; species Phyllomedusa bahiana. Next base: position 93,076 of record JAODAL010005716.1, on the reverse strand, counting down.
AGCAGGGATTATCTACTGTGGGTTTTCCAAACCGTTGTCCGTCCAGCAGAAGATAGAACACGTTCTATCTTCTGCTGGATTCCCGTTGGATTCAAGAGCGGGACCAAACATGGGGATGGAGCCCCGTAAGAGGAGGCCTCACATGAGCTGGGGACCCGGCTCTGCGGGCGGGGCGCATGCTGTGCGGGGGGAGCGGAGTATAAATACTGTCCTCCATGCAGCGCGGGAGCAAACGTGCGGTCAGTGTACAGCGTAATGAAGTCCCACCCTCCCTCCCACTTATTGTGGCATTACAGGGAGGTATTTTCTGGGGCAGAATGCATTGGAGTCAGACGTGTGGGTACTAATACTTGTTGCAGTGGCTATAGCGGGATGGGGTCCTTGGAGGCGGTGACAATTTTGGATGGGAGTCAGAATTGAGGATGGCTCCAAAAGTTTATGGCTCCTTTTGGTCTGGTCTGGCAAAGGTGGGGGCTCTACAGGGCTGGGTCCTTGTGAGCAGGTGAAGTGATGGTAGCCGCCTGAGGTGGTTTGTGGTGCCCTTGAGTCAGAGGTGACAACTGAGGGTAATGCATCGAGGATATCTTCGGACGGATTTCACCAGACCTTAGGATGGCTCCAAGGACCTCATCCCCATTGGTTCTATTCATGGGTGTGGGGAAGTATGTTGGTTTTTACAGAAGTTATTTCTTATAATTCTTGAACAGTTAGGGCTTGTTCACACGGCTTATTTGGACGAGGTTTTCGGAGCGTTTCCTCGCCCAAAACCTCACCTGAAACACGCTTCTTCAGAAGAGGTTTTAAATGCGGATCTCGGCAAGGTTTGGGCGAGGTTTTGGATCAGGTTTTGGACGAGGTTTTCACCCATACAAATTAATAGCCAGGAAAAAAAATGTGGCCAAAACCGCGCCTAAAACGCACCAAAACCGCGTCTAAAACCGCACTGAAAACTGCGCCTAAAACACGCTTCAAGAATTGACATGACACTTCTTTCCAAAGAAGCGTCTAAAAACCTCGTCGTGTGTGAACGATGAGGTTTTACATAGGATCAATTAAATGAACTGGGGGCGTTTTGGAAGTGTTTTGGGCGAGGAAACGCTCTGAAAACCTCGTCCAAAACCTCGTCCAAATAAGCCTTGTGAACCTGCCCTTATTCATGTTTTCATACATGTTAATAACACGGCTGCTGTGGCCAATTTATCCAACTCGCCTCTATGTTTTCTGTATTGGCAACGGCGGCGGTGGTTGGGATGGTTTTTGATAGTCGGGTTGGATAGATGGTCATAGGTGTGAGCAGAGGTATGGTCTGCTTAGGGTCATGTAGCCTCAATGTACTGGGACTGCAGGAAATTCAAAAACCGACCGCAGTTTTCAGCGCAAAACCCCGTGCCAAAAACCGCGGTATGGCGATGTTAGAATGCTGTCGGATTTTGGACGCCATTTGAACATTGCTGTGTAGACTTAGCCTTGTACTGTACATGAAAATGGGTTTTCCAAAGGGACCCGACCTGTTGCTCACATGCCATATACAGGCTAGAATGATATGTGCCAAGGTGGGGCCGTGCAGGTTGGGCGAGGAGACAATGATTAGATTTATCTAAACCTGTCAAATGGAAAGTTATCACTAACATGAAACAAGCCGACCCCTGGCGCCCACTACTTCTGAAGAGAATGTTATTATCAGCTGCTATCTGTACAGTCAGTGACCTGATGTGTTTATATTCAGAGCCGCAATCTGATTCTATATATAAGAGATGGAAATCTGCTTCTTGTGTATTCTTTCATCCGTGGTTACAACACCAGAGATAAGCAGAGCACACGCGGCGCTCGCAGCCATTCACCCTCTCCTACATTGCAGACCTTTTTCATTTTTCCTCCTAAACTGCCAATAGAGGTTCTCAGATGTGGCCGGTAACTAATAAAACTAAAATGAAATTTCCATTTTAAGTCCGTGGGATAATATAGAGCGTTGCCAGACTTCATTTCCTCTCCAATCCATGGCCCTGATATTGACACATTCAAGAGCAGAACCCGATCTGGACACAAGTTTGTTGGCGCAGAGAATATATTTAGACTGACAGCGGACGGGGATCTCGAGGGAGCGGTGCCGGATAAATCTTGCAAGAGCTGCTTTGACAGATTTAAGCATTTTGCTGCAAAACAAACATGAAGCGGTTCAATAGGGATCTGTGGAAATAGGACTTTTGAGTCTTGCGGGTTAGTACAAGCCCTTACAAAACACAAAAATACAGTCAACGAGGATAGGTGAGGTCGTGGTGTCCTGGAAACATACAATATCTGTTTAGCCATTGACATGACTTCTCAAAAGCCGCTGTAGCAACATCACAATGTCCTCATTTACCTCAGAAGACATCCATTCTACTCCCCCTTCCAGTGCTACTGCATGTGAAGCAATAACCTATTGGAAGTAGGCATATATTCTACTCCCCCTTCCAGTGCTAGAGCATGTGAAGCAATAACCTATTGGAAGTAGGCATATATTCTACTCCCCCTTCCAGTGCTAGAGCATGTGAAGCAATAACCTATTGGAAGTAGGCATATATTCTACTCCCCCCCTTCCAGTGCTAGTGCATGTGAATCAATAATTTTGGGGAAGTAGACATCCATCTTCCAGTGCTAGTGCATGTGAAGCAATAACCTAGTGGAAGTAGGCATATATTCTACTCCCCCTTCCAGTGCTAGAGCATGTGAAGCAATAACCTATTGGAAGTAGGCATATATTCTACTCCCCCTTCCAGTGCTACTGCATGTGAAGCAATAACCTATTGGAAGTAGTCATACATTTACTCCTCCTTCCAGTGCTAGTGCATGTGACTCAATAATTTTGGGGAAGTAGACATCCATCTTCCAGTGCTAGTGCATGTGAAGCAATAACCTATTGGAAGTAGGCATATATTCTACTCCCCCTTCCAGTGCTAGTGCATGTGAAGCAATAACCTATTGGAAGTAGGCATATATTCTACTCCCCCTTCCAGTGCTAGTGCATGTGAAGCAATAACCTATTGGAAGTAGGCATATATTCTACTCCCCCTTCCAGAGCTAGAGCATGTGAAGCAATAACCTATTGGAAGTAGGCATATATTCTACTCCTCCTTCCAGTGCTAGTGCATGTGAAGCAATAAAATTGGGGAAGTAGACATCCTCTTCAGTGCTAGTGCATGTGAAGCAATAACCTATTGGAAGTAGGCATATATTCTACTCCCCCTTCCAGTGCTAGAGCATGTGAAGCAATAACCTATTGGAAGTAGGCATATATTCTACTCCCCCTTCCAGTGCTAGAGCATGTGAAGCAATAACCTATTGGAAGTAGGCATATATTCTACTCCCCCCTTCCAGTGCTAGTGCATGTGAAGCAATAACCTATTGGAAGTAGGCATATATTCTACTCCTCCTTCCAGTGCTAGAGCATGTGAAGTAATAACCTATTGGAAGTAGGCATATATTCTACTCCCCCTTCCAGTGCTAGTGCATGTGAAGCAATAACCTTGGGGAAGTAGTCATACATTTACTCCCCCTTCCAATACTTGTCAAATGTGAAGCAAACTTGGGGAAGTAGGCATATATTCTACTCCCCCTTACAGTGCTAGTGCATGAGAATCAATAATTTTGGGGAAGTAGACATCCATCTTCCAGTGCTAGTCAATGTGAAGCAATAACCCACGGGAAGTAGGCATATATTCTACTCCCCCTTCCAGTGCTAGAGCATGTGAAGTAATAACCTATGGGAGGTAGGAATCTACTTTATTCCCCCTTCCAGTCCTAGTGCATGTGAGGCAATAACCTTGGGAAGTAGGCATCCCTCTTCCAGTGCAAGGGCATGTGAAGCAATAACCTATGGGAGGAAGGCATCTACTTTACTCCCCCTTCCAGTGCTAGTCAATGTGAAGCAATAACCCACGGGAAGTAGGCATACATTTATGCCCTCTTTTATATCATGTGAAACAATAACCTTGGGGCAGTAGACGGGGCTTCGTCAGTTATTTCTCTGTTTGGAGAAGCAACTTCCTGCTGCAGAAACCTCCCCCAAGGTTCTTACTACTATGCTGTATCCTTCACCTAAACTAGTAGTGTAAAACAGGAATTTGGCATCTATCGGGGCCATTGCCAAGTGACAAATTTTAGAAAATTCCAAATCTACGTAATAACCATTCATACATACAAGTGGGTCCCCAGAGAATCAGCAAAGGTTTTGCATTTATCGCCATAAGTGCTAGTCTCGGCATGACCACTACCCATGGATGTTAGTGGTATTGTACCCACTGGCATAATGTTGTAATTCGGGCTTGTTATGCAATCTACATAATTACTGCATTCTCCAAACACTGCTCACCTGTAAAAGAACTGTCAATTTAGACTATTAGATTACTAGTCATTTATCATGATCACTTCCTACTTTCGAGGTTGGCAATGTGTCGCTCATGAAGGAAGTCACATGCAGTGAGCTTGTTTGGAGGGTATATAAGGTGTGTGATAGACTGTCTGCACCCATACCCCATGTTGGTGTCAATGGCTAAAAGAAGCGATTTATTAGCGTTGCAAAAGGGATGATTGTTGGCTTTCTGGCTAAGGATAGCGGTATTTCTGAAACTGAGATTTGTGACCTGTTGGCGGCTGCTTTGGTGAAAGTGTATCGGGAGTAGACAAAAGGAGCCATTGTGATTAACAGACGTAGAAACTGTAGAGCACCACCTGCAATTCATGTAAGAGGTGAATGTCGGCTACGCAGGTGCACAAGGGTGGATTACACGGTACAGTGGAGAAACTCGCTGCCAGAATAAACTGTTCATCAAACCCTACTGAATATGGGTCTCCAAAACAGATGGATCATTAAAGCAACTTTGCTAAGTTACATTGGGGAAAAAGCTTCAGTTTGGACTCCCACTAATGATTGACAAAGTGTTGCTTTTTCCAAAGAGATACATTTTCTGTTTCAGTGAATAGATGAATTTTGTCATGTCGGTCGAGAAATACCAAAGAACAAACACCCTGCAACCACTGCAGGAAAAAAACAAGCTGGTGGTGGCAGTGTTCTGGTATGGGGAATGTTATCATGGCATTCTCTGTGTCACTCCTTATGTGGAACCCCCCCATAACCAATCCATCCTTGTATATCATGTACACCCATACATTCTGATTGTCTTGTGGCGCTCCGACCCCGCCCCCGTCTCGCCCCTTATTCACGGCGGATTTTTGCGCTCAATACGGCGCACAAATCCGTCGGGAATAAGCCGTGTGAACACGGCCTTATAGTTAATAAAGCGTGACTGCCGTCGTGTTTCCTGTTTCCAGTTGTGGTGAAATCTTTGGACACATTCTGTATTTTTGCTACGTGACTTCTCGAGGAAATCGGCAATGCTGGATGTATGTGCGTGTGGTTGCAGAACGTCTCCTTCATCCATTGAGAGACTACATCCCTATCACAACCTGCCACCAGCCTTTCAGAGTAACAAACTTTGCAAAGAAGAGAGACAAAAACATAGACGTGAACTATGGGGTTTGTCAGAGACTTTGAGCCGCCTTTTATGTGTCAGGAGGAGCCTCGTGTCTCTCCGATGTTCTCCGGATGGGTCGTCCTCTGCAGCGCCTCCAGTATTTCATTCCTCATAAATAAAATACAGATTGACATTGGAAGTTTGCAGAGAGGGGTTTGTTTTACATGAAGGGCCCCGCTTAAAAATGACAGAATACCAGAGTCCTGTGACCGTGGCTGCTGGAGACAGATTTATACAACTCTTATGTGGTTATAAATGGTGTTATATATGTTTACATAGGTACAGATGCAGCCAAACTAAAGATGCCCTAATCTCGCCCTGCCTAGGCAGAGCACCCACCCCGAGATGAGCGACCCCGCACACGAATCTCTTCCTAAAATATACCCTAGTAAACGGGTAACAAACAGAGGACAAATGGGAAACAGACACAAACAGACAACAAATAGAGGATAGTCAGGGGGGCTGAGGTCAAACCAGGAGTATGTGCAGTACAGAAGGACAAGACGAGAGTAACCAGGAAGACAAGCCAAAATCCAGAGAACCAGCTAAACAACACAGCAGAGCATAAACCAACAGCTAGGACACAAGAAGCAATCACCAGCAGGGCCAGGTCAACAGGAAAAGGTTTAAATACTCCACCCCAGCCAGGGATTGGCTTAACCCATCAAGTACCAAGCTGCACCCTGGCTGAGGCTGCAACAAAATCCTTAAAGGGCCAGTAGCTCAGTCCTAACAATGTTATAATTATTTCAATGTCCTTTGCTTTGAGAGAGCAGATAACGCAGAAAGCCGTGATATCACAGTCAAACTAGACTCTTCTACAGCCGTATATATTAGTATTGATAGTATATATGAGCATCATATGAGTATATATGGGTATTATATGGGTATATAAGTATTACAGACATACAGATTTGGCAGACCTGAACAGCACAGATAACGCACCATGTTATCACAGCACAGAATGCTATCTCAATCTTTTCAATGCTTTTTAAAGGCTTCTGTATAACTAGCTGAGCCTTACAGAGACATAAGTGCAGGAGATTTAATCTGTAGTAAACAAAGCTAAAGAGCTCCAAAGAGTAAAAACAAGTGCTTATCACAGGTAAACAATCTAGAGATAAAGATTCTGCTTTGTCCGACCATGGTGACGTCACTCCCTGCTCTCTGTCTAATCAAGAAGGAAGATATGGACAGTAACCTAGAGAGACTTGTGTGCACTCAGAGTAGATATAATTTCTCTTATCGCCTGACCATTGCAATATCAATAGAGCAATACATTTAGAAAAAGTCTTCAATTACCACTCCCTACATGCTGAAAGCTAATCATTGTAGTGAGAAAACTTTTTTAAAGGGGTTTTGCCACAATGTAATGTTGACGTGGGATCCTTCAAAATGGGTATTTAATCACTTTTCTAAATATATGTGATTACAAAAAGTGAAGCCTGTGAGATCTACAGCATTGCTCAGTCCCCCTTAGGGTGCATCCCCACGGCAGTGGACAAATACCGGCCGGTTTGCCGGACGGTATTTGTCCTGTTTTGCGCCCGTCCCCACGGCCGCGGGGGGGATGTCTTTTCTCCGCAATGAGCGGAGAACAGCCCTCCCATTGAGAAGCACAGATTCCGTCCGGAAACCGGACGGAAGATGGTGCTTAATCTATGTTTTGCCGCCGGGCGGAAAACCCGTGCAGTGGGGACTGCTGCACGGGTTTTCCATAGAGCACAATTGTGCTCATTTTCGGCCATTTTTTCAGGCGGTCTGAAAAAAACCGCAAAACGGCCTGAAAAAAAAAAGTCCTGACCGAAAACCCGTGCCATGGGGGACATGCCTTAAGTTTCCCTGAAAGTTGTACATTAGACTGATTCGAGCGACCAGAGCTGACAGGAGCTGATCTGGGTTGTTTTCACTTCTTATCTGATGACAGGGAACATGAAGGAGCTGGCAAGGGACTGTGGAGAAAGATCTGGTCTTTTGTATAGAGAATCTACTAGTTGTAATCTGATTATTTGAGTAAGCATTGCACAACGCTCCCTGCTTCCTCGTTACTGCTCAGCCCCCCCTCTCTCTCCCCTGTGAGGTTGCAGTGCTTTGTTTATAGTCTGTCCTGAGCAGCTAAGAGGTAAGAAACTCACTTTGTGGCAAAACCCCTTTAAGTCATGAAAGAGCACACATTGGGAAAGAGTGGTGTCGGCACCTGAGCGGGGTCCTTATAATTATCTTGTCTGTGCCCCCATCTTCTATGTACAACTCTGAGCAAGATAACCTGTATACCTTACACCACTCATCTTCTTATCGTCAAAGATCCCATTATGCTATAGTTGGCATCTCGCGATGTGCTTCAGCCCTTTACTGAGGTATTTATGTCTTTAGATCCAAATGCACCAGAAATAAGCAGAACTTCCTAGTCGTGTGTTGTACTAAAGATTTATACATCAGTAAAGTTAGTAAAATGCAGTGTATATAACGGGTTTATTTCCCATTTCATATTCACATTCTATAACTTTACAGCTGTGACTAAATTGTGAGCGGGCCCCGGCTGATGCATGGATCAATCCACATCCAGAGCTGTAAGGCAGGACTGCAAGATGCCTCCTAAATCAGTGCTTGCCCTGTCACTGAGCCCTGATGGATTCTGCTCTATACAAAAGGAACCACGATATGGAGCTGTGTATCACCAGCTCTATGAACATAAGTCCAAGTTGTCCAACTATGACCAAGGATCAGACCCGTGCACACGTTCAGGCCTGGACTAACACACTGACTACCCTGAAGCAACATTCTGCACATTCAATTTTTCACCCGTAGTGTTGCTTAATTGGTCCTTGCTTGGTTCAACACTGGTTCAATCAAACATCCCGAACCAAGATCTTTATTCTAACCCTTTCCCCAACCATAATCTGAACCGTATCCATAATCCTAACCCTATCCCTAATTGTGAATTTAAAGGTCTATTATGGTTTCATTGATTAGCTTCAAACATGTAGGCAAAGGTAAATGAAGAGTCTTACCAAATACATTGCTTGTCTGATTTTGCTTCTCTCCAGAGTTAGGAGCGCATCTTTTCTCCTACTTTTGCACCCAGGCTTCCCTAGTTACTTCTCTCTTCTCTCACAGGCTAAAGCAGTGGTCGAAAAAGATACTCAATTCCTGTTTTTCTTATCTGATAGACCATGCCATTACATTTCTTACTACAAGCTTTACCCCCTTTAGGGCTCTGAAGCCTTGTGCACTACGTTTTCAAAAACCTCCAGAAAATCATGTCCTTACAGGATTAGCTAGGTATAACTTTGCCATTCACTGCTACAGATCCACCCAGAGCCTGACCAGAAAGTGTGAGTCTGAAGCTGGATGTGACTCTGTAAAATAGCATGGTGAGAACACCCCTTTAAGTCTAGTTGAGGGTTCTTTATGAGCATGGTGAGAACACCCCTTTAAGTCTAGTTGAGGGTTCTTTATGAAAAATTTTTGCAAGTTAACTTTCCATTTCCCTGACCTCCCATCCACTTACGTTGCACACCGTAAATATAAAACCATGTTATGGTAAGCAGGACAGGATGTCGGACGTCACATCTGATGTCCCATTCAACCCCCATTCTGGGGGAACCCCCTTTTTTGGACAAGAAGGACAACAACAGGCATTTTGGGCACCACCATAGCAGTGCCAGTAAACCGGAAGCAGTGCTTAATGGTATGTTAACCCCAAAAACCTCATTAAAAAACTTTAACCTCAACCCCAGGTTAAGACTAGGGTTGGTTTTTCCATAATTTTCCATCTATTCTTCCATCTTAATCTTCCATAAGGTTAATGTAACCTTATAGACACATTAATTGTATATATAGGGCTGTTTCCAAGGTAGACATTAAAGGGGTTATCTCATCTCAAAGTTTCATAGGATGCATGAATGAAATAATGCTGCTTGGCTCTGTCACTTCCTGGTCAACCTTTAAAATTACCCCAGACTCCATGTATTCAATTTCCTCGTTTATTAGTCTCAATTAATAAATTACCTTCTCTGAGGTTCCAGAAACTTCTGAGCTAATGTTAAACAGTGGAGTATTAGTCTTTGTCTGAAAGATCGATAACACAAACCTTTTCACACTGCCAGCTGACTCCGCTATCAGAAGATAAACCATGGAGAAGAGTACCAGGTCGATCATTGGGGAACTAGTGAGTGCAACACAAGGACAAATATCACTTGTACTCCTTACAAAAAAATATGAACAACGCAAATACAGGCAGCCCCGGTTACAAACAGGATAGGACTGTAGGTTGTTCTTAAATTGAAATTGTATTAAGTGGGAACAGGTAGTTTTAATTAAATTTAACTCCCAGAAAAAAATGTTTTTTTTTTAGTTTTGAAAGCAGGAAGGGTTTTTACATTGTTTGCATATGGCCCCTGTTTAGAAGATTTCCCCTTCATTTTCTGTATCCATGTGCGCTGTGCATGCGCACTTGTATTTATGGGGCATGACTCAGGTGTGATGTCACCCCGCCCCGCCATGCCCCAAAGTCTCCGTTTGTAACTAGGCTTTTAAAACGATGTAATCGGGGACGCCTGTTTTTGGGAAACGACTTCATTTACTGTTCCCTACATTTTAAAAGCTAATCTTTGTAGGGAGACAACCCCTTTAAAGGAAAAGTTCGCTCGGCACTATTTTCGGCGTGGACATTCAAGAGCGGAATTACAACCCAAATGCCCAGGTGATTACGCCTCGGCACACTATATTAACAGTGCAACACCTCACAAGAATGACAGTCAATCTCTGTGGGCCGATGTATTCCCAATATCTTTTAAAATCAGTGTTGTCCGAATGATGACACTGATTTTACATAGGGCACAGTGTTACATAGGGCACAGCTGGTTTGGACGCTGATTCTGGGCGCAGAATCTGCACCCACAATCGGCGTCTGAACCCGCCATCTGACCGCCCCCTTAATGTGAATGAAACACAATGTGAACAGGACCTCTGTTCATTTTATATTCTCTTACAACCATACGAGCTCCATTTTGTAATACAGAGTATTATTCATATAAACAGTATACAACTAAAGAACAGAGGCGTAACTTCAAGCTCTTGGGCCCTGGTGCGAAAAGTGAAATGGGGCCCTCCCGTTACCATGCACCATTTACAAAAGCTTTTGGGCCCCCTCGGGCCCTGCTGGCCCGTGGGCGTGCTACCGCGGGCACCCCCGTAGCCCCACGCCCTAAAAAATCTCCCTTTATTTTCCAAATTTCAAAAGTATCAACTAAGCCCTAGGCCCCTAAACAAGCATTCTTGGTTGGGAGAGGAGAAGGAGCCATTATTAGACAACTCTGGGGGCACCTAATCATCTTTGGGAACCAAGGATTTGGAGTGCTGAAATTCAACACCTGAACCTTTTATTCCCCAGCATCTGATGAATGAACGTTGGCCAAATATATAATACACATTCAATGGTTGTCCGGTGCAACAGGCTTTGCTATGGTCCATTAAATATGTATTCCTGCTTTAACCAGTGTCAGAATGGGGTGCCTGTGGCCCAGCAGTGGAATAATTATTGGGCCCACCAGTGGCCTTGACAGGCAGCCTAATGACTTAATAGTTAACATTGTTGCTTTGCATTACTGGGTTGTCGGTTCAAATCCAAGGAGATTGTAGGATTTCCCTGGTTTTTTTGGGCTTCCTCTGGTACTAAAGCTTCCAGAAACATACAGGTAGGTTAATCTGGAATGTAGACTGTGAGCCCCAGTGGGGACAGAGACCAATATGATTGATGATAACTTCTGCACTGCGGAATATGATGGCACTATACAAATGGATAAAATAACAAGAAAAGGGATCCCATGTTTTGTTAGGGGATGATAGATAGATAGATAGATATGGGAGATATAAAAGATAATAGATAGATAGATAGATAGATAGATATGGGATAGATAGATAGATATGAGAAAATAGATATGGATGATAGATAGGAGATAATAGATATGGATAGATAGATAGATAGAAAATAGATAATAGATAGATGATAGAATGCATAGATAGATAGATAGATAGATAGATATGAGATAGATAAAATAGAGAGATAGATAGTAGATAGATAGAATAGATATGGGATAGATAGATAATATGGGATAGAAGATAGATAGATAGATATATAGATAGATAATAGATGGGTAGATGATGAGATATAGAAAAGATAAAATAGAATAATAGGGTAGGGATAGATAGTAGATAAATGATGATAGATAGATATAGGTAGAATAGATAATAGAGATAGATAGATAGATAGATACTGTAGATAGATAGATAGAAAGGAGATAGATAGATAGATAGATAGATAGATACTGTAGATAGATAGATAGAAGGAATAAAAGTAGATAGATAGTAGATAGGGTAGATAGATAGATAGATAATAGATAGGATAGATAATAAAGATAATAGATAGGAAAATAGAAGAATAGATAGATAGATAGATAAATAGATTAAAGTGAAAGATATATAGAATTTTACCTTTCTAAGCAAAAAAGTACTTAACTGTTCCGCTAAACAAAAAAGTCAGACATAGCCTGGAGCCTAAAAGCCTGAGGACATAACTTTAAAACTGATCCTGTCCTTTGAAATTCAGAATCTAAAAAATTCCCAGAGTCCATGACCCTCAAACACCCCGCACCCAGAGCACAGGTCAGCTCCTCTCTGCAGCTTGTCAGCACTAAACATCCTAATCAAAAACTGATCCCAGCATCTAAAACCTGAACTTTAACCAAATGTTAAAGGTTCAAAATGGTTCAAGATAAAATAAATAGGAATTTGTTTTATACTTAAAAAAATGTGTGGCCCCAATGAAAAGAATGACTAGAAATGGTCCCATTTTCACCCCCATTGGTACTTCTGCCATTTGCCAAAACAATTAGAGAATAGAAAAGAAGGAGATAAAACAGAAGCCGCCTTTGACAAATTTAGGAACTTTTTCTTCTATTTTTATCTTTTATTGTGATATTGCACAAGCAGAAAGAGAGTTAAAGGGGTTTTCCAAGACTTCTAAAAATCTCCCTGGTACCTAGAAAATGAACCCATACTTACCTGCTCGCCGTGAGCCTCAGTGAATGAGGAAACTGCGGCGCTTGCGCAGATCTCCCCCATTCATGTCTATGGGAGTTCCAATACCTGACATAGAAAAGAACGAGAAGAAAAGCACAAGCGCCACTATTTCCCTGTTCTTGTAGACCAGTTCATTGCTTTATGCCAAAACCCCTTTAGGGCTCCATTCACATCTTGTTTTTGACCCTGTTCGTTGGGTGGGACCTGTATCAGATTGGAATTAATTTGTGGGACCCACCACTGCTCTTGATTCTTGGGGCCCATTCTGCTACTGTACATGACTGCATATACTACACATAACTCTAGCTTTCTGCCTTTCTACCTGAAAAGTGGCCACCATGTCACCATGCCCAGGGACCAATGGGGGTTTCCCTTGCTCCTCTTTGGGCTACTCCAAGCCTACATAGGAAACATAAAAAGGTATCCTTATGGATACCGCGGTGGAGGCCATAGACTTCTATAAGGAATAGAGAGGCCTAACCAGACCGCACTTGTCCCTATGGTTTCCGCACTAACCCTCTACCACCTCTGAGTTTTGGAAGAATTGTAGCTTTCCCTATTACATCTCAGTTGCCATATCCAGTTCTGGAGCTCATTTTCGAAGCAGCAACCTGAGGCCTTGAGAGAACAAAGACAACAAAACCTCTGAACTTCAATCCTCCCCCCACCCTCAAAGTGTTGAGAAACTTGTCGATATCTTCAGATCCTTGCAGTCCTTTTTCATGAAAGGTTAATGTTCCTTGCTGAGGTTCTCGGAGTAGATGTCTGGGTTTGATGCACTCTCTTATGGCTCTCAGGTAATATACCGAGCACGTAAAGACATTTACTGATCGACCGCTTCTCCGCTTTGAAACCTTGTTGTTTCATCACGAAGGCGAGATGACTACAGCTGGAGACACATCTTGTTATGTTGAGTGCTCTATACACGCATCCTTTTCTGTGATGATGGATCAGACCAACCAAAAATATGCTTTTGATGGAGATATGTTTGACAATTTAAAACATTTTGAAAAAAAAACATGTAATGAGTCAATGACCCAGAAGTAACCACAAAAGGGGTCTCCTCACAATGGTTAGCGGATTTCCTTAAAGGGGTTGTCTCACTACAAGGATTGTTTTTTATGTTAAAGATCTTGCAAAAACAAGTCACTTTGCAATATGTGTCCATTAGCAGTGTCCTACCTATTCTGAGATATCTCCTCTTGTATGGACTGCATCAGCGTCTCAGGTTCCTATAGCTACAGACCTGTTTGATCTCTCCTGATTGGCTGCCAGCACTGGTTGCTATAGCTACAGACCTGGCTTCTACTGCATACTGTCAGAAGTCAGTAAACACCCCCCTGAATTAAAAATTAAACAAAGAAAACAGGACTGAGGTGAGATGAATCGATGTAGTGAGACAACCACTTTAAAGGGGTATACCCTATTTATAAATTAGATAACAGGAAGGCAAAGGTAATTAAAAATTATAACCATATAAATGCTGTCCTGATGTTGCTCCTTTTCAGAGTTAGGTTAGTTCCTTAAAGGGGTTGTCTCACTACAAGGTTTGCTGCTTTTTATGTTAAAGATCTTGCAAAAACAAGTCACTTTTGTATATGTGTCCATTAACAGTCTCCTACCTATTCCTAGATATCCCCTCTTGTATGGGCTGCATCAGCTCCTCAGGTCGCTATAGCTACAGACCTGTTTGGTCTCTCCTGATTGGCTGCCAGCACTGGTTGCTATAGCTACAGCCCTGGCTTCTACTGCAGCCTAATGGAAGCCAGTAAACACGACCCTGAATTCAAAATGAAACCAAGAAAACAGGACTGAGGTAAGATGAATCAATGTAGTGAGACAACCCCTTTAACTCCTGCTGGTTTATAGAAGATTTTTTTAGGCTGCTGACCATATCCCTCTGCTCTAGCAGTACTGGCTACAACGGTGACATAAACTCTCTGCTGTGTCTTATCAGCAGGCAGATTACTGCAGAAACTTTACCCCTTCAAGAGTTACTGACCAGGGAGAGCTGAATGCTGTTGTGTAGCTGCTGGGCATCACTATTATCTTTGCATGGAAATACACAAATAACAGTGTGGCTCTAAAAAAAACACCATGTTCTTCTTGGCAATTTCCTCCTATAATTAATACAGCTCTTCTAGCTCACATGTATAGTCAGACTTCCTACTTGGACAGTGTCATTTTTTTTTCTCAATACCTCTCTATCACCCACTGGGAATAGAAACTAGCAGAGCTGAAATGTTAGTCAATGCTGTAGAACCAGCCACAGATTGAACAGGTAGTGAGACCATGAAGCTGGGGGAGAAAGGAAGAGCAGGTTCTGTGGGGCAGCCAAATGAAAATCTCAAATTCTCAGTTATTATATTATGAGATCATAGAGAGGAGTCCTCTCTTCAGGATCTTCACGGCCAGAATGAAGAGTGGTTACAAAGAGCGTCTCTCCTACTGGAGGAGTTGTCCTATCCTGCACTACATAGACATCCTACTGATTTCAATGGGTACTATGTAATGCTTATTTTCTCCAGTAGTGGTGCTGTAGGGAAATTGTACACTTACTCCTAGATTTTCCCACAAATCACAACTTATTGCTGGGGGTGCCAGTGGGGGGAAGGGGAGACTTTATGATCACCGTATTGTTAAAAGACCCTTCAAACAAGTAGGGGGTTGTCAAAAGCAGAGTAAGAGAAGAAGGAAAGGCCAAGTGTCCAGCGTCCTTAAATATTCGTATATTTTATTTTATCCAAAGCACAAAAGACAAGGATCCAACAAACACCACCTAACGCGTTTCAGACCTCATAGGCCCTTTAAAGAAGCTCTGTAGAGGTGTCCTGTTATATGTATATAATGCTTAATCATTGTGTAACAAGACATTAAAGGGAACGTTTCAGACATATATGACATATCCTCAGGATATCCTCAGACTATGCCATAAATGTGTGATGGATGTTGGCCCTCCTCTGGGACCCACGAATATCATGAGAATGAAATCCCGAAGAAATAGGCAAAGGGGTACATGACTGTGGGAAGGGGGAACCTGGAACAATTAGTAATTATTGGATATATGTAATTGGGTGGTTTTATGTGGGGGCGATTCCCATTTTAGAGGGAGTGAGGGTTGTCTTTTAATTGGAGAGTGCAGTTTTGAAGATCGATGACTTCGTGTTTCATTCCATTATCTTCTTTCTCACCACTCGGAATGGAAGAAACTTCCAGCGCTTACTTTAATTTTATTGTATAATTGTTTGTTTGTGCATTTTAACTGATCCCCCTGATGAATTTTTGGTTTATGAATTATTAAACATTTTTAACCTGTCTGTAAAATGTCTGTATAATACATTTTTTAGGCTATGTTCACAAGATGTACTGCGGCGCATACAGAACGCGCCGCAGTACATTGTGTCTTTTGAGAGCTCGCGCTAATATGCGCGTACTCCCTATGCGCAGGGTGGTCGGCAGCCTGCCGGCCCCATTGACATTCATTACTCGCGGCACGTATTCGCTGCAAGTAATTGACATGAGAGGAGGCGTAATCCATAGTTCTAGAACTATGGATTACCGTAATTTCAGCACACATCTCGGCCGTATTAGAGCGCAAACACGACACGTAATGCGCGCCGAAATTACGCTGTGTGAACATACCCTAACCATGTAAAAAAAAAAAAAAAAAGGAGATATCATGTTCGGTTTTATTTGGTGTTAACCGCTATGCCCAGGGGAAGGGCAATCCTCCAGCTATGGTTCCCTAGAGGTTTCTTTCACAGGGGATTTTTCTTCTCCTGAATGCTGGAGGATGACTCTTCGTGAGTTTTGGGTTTCGTGCCTTTTTTGGAGTTTGGTCTAATTTAGTTTTAGAAATTATTTTACAGGACTTGAAAAGAATTTAAAAAAAAATAAGAAAAAAGATTTTTTAAGATTTGTCACAGGTTGGTGTTGCTGTTGGGGAGTCAGGTGGAAGTTGCAGGTAAGTAATGGTGGACCAATTTTAACTAATAGAAGCTTAGTGGTGGTGGACAGGCTGAGCTTTGGAGGTCAGCCTGAATGATGGGGTAATGGTCTTTCAGGGGCAGCTTGGATGTGGAGTTAGGATCTCTGGTAAGGTCATTGGTGCCCTGGAGGTGGACTGGTTTTGCCAGAATTTGAGGCCAGAACATGCCGCCCCATGATTGCTGTCTTGCCGGTTGCTGTACGGCAGCAGCTGGGGGATCTCATGGTATCTGTGAATCCAAATACATATTTGCACCTGACTCCTTACTGTGATAATCATGTGATTTTAAATAAAAACTGTGGCCATTTAACACCAAAAATGACGTGTTGTGTATATATTCAGTGTATATACAGTACATATACGGTAGTTTGGGTCATTTGTAGTGAGTGGGGGTCTATCCCATATCCAGAACTCATGTCCCCCTAATGTTCTCAGTGCAGAATGGAGAGCTGGTTGCACATGTGCAGCTTTCACCTGTATGTTCTATGTAGATTCAGTGTATTCTTCCATATAGAGGGTGTCTGGCTTCAAAACCCATTTTTACAAATACCATTAAGCAACTCTAAGTTAAAACTGGGGAGTCTCGTGTCCCTGATCAATTTGCGGACTGGAAAGTGTCTCCTGCGCTAAAGAAACCCAGAATTTCAGTCCATAGATTTAAATGGACACCATGTAATGCTATATTTAACCTGTGGGGGCGCTGCAGGGAAACAGAACACTTGCTATCAAGCTTCCACTACAGATCAGATGTGATCGTTGGGATTTCAGCAGTCAGACATCCTGTTATCTGCTTATCACTGAGGACTCTTCTAACAAATAAGAGATGATCCAAAGTGGAGGACCCCTTTAATGAAAAACTACTAACATCTAAACATAAGTCTGCGGGTCACAAACATTGTACAATATTTACCTGTGTTCTTAGAAACTCTTGAATCTGACATTGATGAGATGCTATAAACTACGAAATATAAGTGGAGCGCTGCACCCCCCTCATGTCTGCTATACGTGGTGTATGGATGAGGGACGCTGTTCCTTTAAAAAAATTCTGGCCCATACACACACATACATAGACAATGCAATGGTCTGAATTTATAATGTTTGCTGTTGTCTTAATTTGCGCATTTTTTCACATTTATCGTAATGCGCTTTTTCTATTTCCAGCCCATTAATGAGACGCCAAAAAAGTTGCAAATTTAGCATTTCTCTTTACCTTTGAAGTTGTGTTCCCCTCATCTGTTCGTGTTTCTACTAATATGTACAGCATTTGAATATTATCCTCAGCCTCAGGCGGTCTGTCTTTTAAGATTATACATTTGAGTTATATTGAGAAGAGAGATAGACTTCCTGAGCTTTTGAAGTTTTTTTTGGCTTTTTTTTCATCTTTTCTAGGTATCTGCTGCTCAATGGCAAACAGCTGATGGGTGCAAGGAGGACACAGACAGCAGTGGGCCCCCGTCCAAGACCAGAAGATGGGCCTCATGCTCTCTTGTGGCTCTTCAAAGAGCGTTCTCCCTATATTCCCTAATAATTGTGACCTAAAACTTCAATTAGCTATTATGTCCAGCAGCTAGTAACCACCATGTACAGCCCGGACAGCTGCTAGATGGGCTGTGAGTGTCTCAATAAGGTCCTGGTGGGTTGTCACAGGTACCTGGACTGCATTCACAGCTGCTTGAGGGTCCTTAGAGCCAACACCACCATCCAGGGACCCCACAGCTGCTGGAGGGCCCATAGAGCCACCACCATCCAGGGTCCCCCACAGCTGCTGGAGGAGCCATAGAGCCAACACCACCATCCAGGGGACTCCCAAGCTGATGGAGGGGTCCATAGAGCCACATCCACCTTCCAGGGTCACCACAGCTGCCTGGAGGATCCATAGAAGGGGGCCACACACCTCCATCCAGGGGACTCCCACAGCTGTGAGGGGGTCCATAGAGCCAACACCACCATCAGGGACTCCACAAGCTGATGGGGGACCATAGAGCCAATACACGATCCAGGGCACCAAAGTGCTGGAGGGGTCCATAGACACAACACCACCATCCAGGGTCCCCACAGCTGTGGCAGGAGTCCATAAGAGCCAAACCACTATACAGGGTCCCACAGCTGCAGGAGGATCCATGAGCCAACACACCATTCCAGGGGCTCCCACAGCTGCTGGAGGGACCATAGACCCAACACCAAAATCCATGGGCTCCCACAGCTGCTGGAGGGTCCATAGAGCCAACACACCATAGGGGCTTCACAGTTGTGGAGGGTCATAGAGCCAACACCACCATCCAGGGCTCCCACTGCTGCGGAGGGTCCATTGAGCCAACAACCACCAACAGGGGCTCCCACAGCTGATTGCGGGTCCATAGAGTCACCACCACCATCCAGTGGCCCACAGTGCTGGAGGGTCCATACGCCAACCACCACCATCCCAGGGGCTCCCACAGCTGCTGGAAGGATCCATAGAGCCAAACACCACCATCCTGGGGCTTCCACAGTTGCTGGAGGGTCCATAGAGCAACACCACCATCTGGGGCTCCCACAGCTGCTGGAGGGTCCATAGAGTCAACCTCCACAATCAGGGGCCCCACAGCTGCTGCGCGGATCCTAGAGCTAACACCTCCTCAGGGGCCCCACAGATGCTGGTGGGGCCATTGAGCCAACACCACCATCCCGGGGCTCCACAGCTGCTTGTGCGGTCCTTAGAGCAACACCAACATATGGCTCCCACATGCTGCTGGAGGGTCCTCTAGACACAAACACAGCATCAGGGGCTCCCACAGTATGTTAGGTTCCATAGAGCAACACACACCATCAGGGGCTCCCACTGCTGTGAGGGTCCATAGAGCAACACCACCCCCAATCCCAGGGGCTTCACAGCTGCTTGACAGTCCATAGAGCCAACACCACCATCCAGGGGCTCCCGCACATGCTCAACTGGGGTCAAGTCTGGGGAATTTGGGGCCAGAGAAGCACTGTGAAGTCTTGGTCATGCTCTTCCAATCAATGTTGGACATTTCTAGCCATCTGACATCGCAGTGTCTTTCTGAAAAATCTGCAAGGAAGGATTTCTACCCAAATCAGTAATGAATAAGTCAGATGGGTGTTACCAATCCAGTTTTCTAAGAGGTGTGTCCGTGTGCACACTGACTCTGTTAGCACTGATTGGACAGTGTTAGAGGGTGCTGGGACACACCATCAATTGGTAACACCCAGCTGACAGATTGGTAATGAACTTCTAGGAGGAATAGAAGAACGATACAACACAGAGTTATAGGAGATAATGCTTCAGATTTGTTATATCACAGGGAGCACAGAATATGTAAGGACAATTTACGTTCTTAAAGGGATTATCCACCCTTACAAAATCGATGGCCTACCCTCAGGAAGACCATCAGTATTAAATTGGTGAGGGCTGTTGCACAAATTTGTCCCTGTTAGGTTCAACTCTGGTTCTAAAAATGTGAGTTTGGGACTTTCTGAATTTTTTCACTATTCCTAACCCTAACACTGACTGTAACCCTAACTCTAAATTGGGGTTAGGGTTTTTAGGCCTTTCTAGGGCTAGCTTTCTTCTCCACTCAGCTTCAGGGTCTACTGGCATTGTCACTCTGATGTCACTTCTGGCCTAATGTACCGAGGAACCAGAAGTGACGGCAAAGTCGAAGTCACGTTGGGGCGACGGTACTGCTGGATTTCGAAGCCCAACACAGAGGTAAGTTAAAAATCTTAAAACCCCAAACCTCAACTTAAGTTTAGAGATAATATTTTGTCAATTTATGTCAAACTTTGATTCAGCATGACCCAGTTCAAAGCACTTGGATACAGTTCGAATTAAACTTTGACCCAAATCTGAAGCACAAAACTACCATTGAGGGCCTGACTCTTGGGATCACGTGCTGGCTAATGTGATTTTTAATGGAAGAAGGGAGTGAGCTGCTGCCAGACTCCTCTAGTGGCTGCTTATCTCTTTCAGGAACAAAGAATTGAGCATGTTAGTATCTAGCATACCCAATTCTTCGGTCCCCACACATCTGCTATCGGGAGAAGAGTTGGCCCACCCCCATGCATTAGAAAGTTGGTGCATAGCACAGAAATCGGCACGTTCACCCGACTATCCGCTAATATGTATGGGCTCCTTAAATCCAGAATGACCGCCCTTCCCCCACAATTTCTTATCAGGCAGTTGTTTGCAGCAGCGATCCCCCTCCCCCTAATCTCTATCAGGCCTTTGATGCAGGTACGTTGTCAGCGGCGGCTTCAGTCTCCTGTGTTAGACCTCCTTCGACCTGTCAGAGGAATAAATCTGATTGTGCTCTCCCTCAAGGATTCTTTGATGGTTTGATCAATGTCAACTTTGAGAAAATGAGAAGTTTGCCCTTATAGAAAACCCGCTGAGAGACATCATCCCAAATTATATCTGCAGGGATGTCGGGAGCGCGCCTATTATTAGTGATTTGTACGACTTGCACGGGAGCAAACACATAACCAACAAAAAGCAATTCTCTCCCAGAGATAGTGAATGGTGCGGGACGCACATCCATGAGATTCATACAGCTCTGTCCCTACGATCCCTCCCGTGTCCTCTTATAGGGCAAATAGGGCACCATCACCAACAGTGACGCCTCACAAAAAAATACACCCGTGAAAGCCACCCAGCTCTTCAAGATTTCTTAAATTTTTTTTTTTCAGTAACTAATCTTATAATTAATGTTGCAATTCGAATGTGGGTCAAAGTCAATTTTGACCTAATCCTCGTATTTAGGTTGGTGCTTGGCCCGAATTAATTTTTGATGCTAAGTAGAGGGCGAAAAGGCAAAAAAAAAAAAACTCTACAAGCCGTTCGTTCGGTGCTCTCTTAAGGAGAGATTCCTTCCTGAGTACGAGCTTACACAGCCAGCCAGTATCTTCTCGTCTTGCATCTGAAGAGGGACAAAAATCCAAACTGCGGTTTGGTCTGTTGATGTAGTTGACGAGATACTGGCTTGGCTAAAAATCCTTTTTGCTTTTCAAGATCGGTGGGTCAAAAGGAAATTGAGGATTTGTTACAACCAACAGAGTCGCTGTGGGCCTCCAGCCCTTTCCCAAATGCACTTGTGATCTGCTGATATACGTAAGGAGGGCGAAAAAAGGCAAAACAAAAACTCTGACAGGCCCTCTCGTTCGTGTGCTCTCTAAAGGAGAGATCTTCCCTTCCTGACCTTAACCTAAGGTTAGGTTTAGGCTTTCTTACTGGTTCATACAGGTCAACATCACTTTGCAGTGGAAAAAACATGTTACATTACACAGTATTTTGCAGAAAATGCTACAAAACTTCATGAAAAAAAATTTAAAATTGGGAAAAAGTTAGATTTTTTAGTATTTTTTTGGTCAACAAAGCTTCAATCAGAATATAAGTGTGAAGGGGCCTAACTAGTCTTCCTTTAGAACTGTCCACTTTTTAGTTCAGTTGGGGGTATGTGTGGGTGTGTGTGGGGGGGGGGGTTATGTATTTTTTATGCAGCTTGTGTAGCATTTTTTTGTAAAAAGGAATTTATGTATATGGGTACGTGCATTTTTGTTGCACATTTTGCCCCATTAGATATCATGAGATTCATGATTTGCAATGTGGAAAAATACAACAAAGAACGCAGCAAAAAAATGTAACAGGCATGCTTTTTTGGTGAAAAAAAAAAAAAAACAAGGACGTCTATGGGGAGAGAGGCTAAAAACTGCCTAAATAATGCTATATCTACAGTACGCTATGCTACTGAAAAAACTGCAAATGACTAAAAAAAATCACACCCAAAGTGCAAAGAACGCTGCAAAGAAAAAAGCAACACCTGCACTGTGTTTTATATTTTCCTATTAATTCTCAGCTAACAACTGACCACTGCAGTTATTGCAAAAAAAAATCCCAAAAACTTCTCGCTAAAAGGATGTTACCACCAAGGTTGCCGTTGCAGGGTCCGCCTGCTTAAAGGGCAGGGAATTTTCAATTGGCAAACTAGGGCGGGTTGCCCGGGGGCCCCAAATGGTTTAGGGGCCCATGGTGGTGCTATATGTTCGAGTGAAATAACAAAATCATTACCCTGGTTCTTGGTTTCCTTTGCTTATTTAATGTTTGTGTGTTTTTAGGATGTGCAAGCAGTTTAAAAACTATGGTGGAGAAGGGAGCCAAAGACTCCCTGCCTTGTCAAATAGTCTTGTAGGCTGCAGGCTGGCGGTGTCAGGACATAAATGGCGTGATCATATGGGTCGCTTGGGGGTGGCTTAGAGGCATGGCTCTGTGTGATGTTTGTATTTAGGCAGGGCCACTGCAGTGCTATGGCAGGGGCCCTTTAATTCTGTTAAGATGATATGTTAAAGGGGTGTTCCCACAAAGTGCACTTTGGATTGGCATATCTTTAGTACGGTGCGCGTCTACCTTGCTCTCCGCACCTCGAGCATGGGGTCCTGAAAGTCACAACGCAGAACGAACAGCCGGTTGCGCTTACATATGACCTTCCAATCTGTTGTATGGGAGTTCAGTACAGCCCAACACACCGCTCCCATGTACTCGGAAGTCCCATAGAACAGAATGGAGAGTTGTGTGCAAGCGAGACCAGCTCTCCATTCTAAGCCGACATTTTCAGGGGCTCGGTCCAGAGATGGGATCCACACCTATCCTATCTATATGCCATTAAAGTGCATGGTGGGAACATCCCTTTAAGCAGGAGCCTGCAACAGTGATCATTTTACAGAAAGAGAAAGCACGCACAAGTCTATATATATATATTATATCTATATATATATATATATATTTATATATTATATATATATATATATATATATATATATATATATATATATATTATATATATAATATATATGGGAAAGCTTAAACATACATTTCAGAGAGATAACTAGTCTATGCATTTGATGAGCTGTGCATCCATCAATCCCGTGGAATTCTGGCTGATATGGAAATTACAGTAATATCAATTTCCATAGCTGCAGGTCGCAGAGATATCCATAAGAGGCCCCGAAAGTATCTGAGATCAGATGTGATAAAGGGAAATTAAAGGGACGCGGAGCGTGACAACAGCATGTGCTGTAATTAAATGCAGCACGGACCTTTAACCGTGAGGCTGTCACTGTGAATGAAGCTTTGAGGATCTCATAGCGTGTACAGGCCGCACGTTGGCTCGGTGGTTAGCACGCTTGCCTTGCAGTGCTGGGGTCCCTGGGCTTGAAGGATAAAGCCACATGGTTGGTATGTTTGGATGGAGTGCTTCAGATTCTGCAGATTCTTCCTACACTTCAAATATGTACAGACAATAATTGACTTCCTAAGGGCAGGAACAGACGGTGCGGCCGCAGTGCGGGCAATAGTCCTGCCTCAGATGCTTCCACCAATGGCTGCAAGAGTTTGCTGACATCATGTGCGGCCATTGCTGGATGTATTAGAGATGGGGCTATCGGGTGTACTGTGTATTCCTGCCGTAAAACACTGCCCTTAGTGTGTGCCTGAGATTGGGACATTAAATTGTAGGCCCCATCGTGGACCGCAGATGATAAGAATAATAACGATCTATGTACAGTTCCGTGGGATATGTTGGTGTTCAGGCTCAGACTAGCCCACAGGGGAGCAAGGTCCTTGGTCCCCTAGATATGTTGGAGCACTGGGAAAGGTAGGCCACTTAGAATAGCAGGACTGGGGATGCTTTTCCCAGAGAAAGACAGAGAAAGGAAGGCAGAAAGCCAGAGTTGTGTGGAGTCAGGTACAGTATCTGTAGAAAGGGCAACAAGAATCAACTTATCTGGTGGGCTCCAAGAATAGACTTCATTGCTGGGCCCCAAGAATCAACTTCATTGCTGGGCTCCAAGAATAGACTTCATTGCTGGGCCCCAAGAATCAACTCCACTGGTGGGTACCAAGAATCAACTCCACTGGTGGGTACCAAGAATCAATCCTGGTGGCCCAAGGAATCAACTCCAATGGTGGGCCCCAGAATCCAATCCACTGGTGGGCCCCCAAGAATCAACTCCATGGAGGCCCCAAGAATCAACTCTCAATGGTGGGCCCAAGAATCAAATCCACTGTGGGCCCAAGAATCAACTCCACTGGCGGGCCCCAGGGAGCAACTCCACTGGCAGGCCACAAGAATCAAGTACACTGGTTGGCCCCAAAAATCAACTCCAGTGGTGGGTACCACGAATCTTCTCCACTGCCGGGACCCTAGAATCAACTCTAGTGGTGGGTATCAAGAATCATCTCCACTGGTGGGCCTCAAGAATCAACTCTGAATGAAGTGCACTGTGTAAGCACAACCTCCTCTCTGTTCAGCAAAGAGACTATGCTCTTATAGGTGGGACCTGACATTTATAGCACCTCCTATCAATATGCCATAAATGTTTGAGATGGGAGAACCTCTTCAAGCTGGCTGTATACCTAAATGAGTGTGTTCTTCGGCGGTTCGTTCTAAACATAGGTGCAGGTCCCAGAGGTGGGACCCACATCTATCAGACTTTTTTGGTATATCCTATAAATCTCTGGGATAGGAATGCCCCTTTAACTCTAATTTACAATGCAAACAGTGTTTTAAACTCTCTCATTATCACTGCTTCGATGATGGATCTGTTGAGGGAGGATATGAAGCACCATGATTGGTTGTAGTAAGTGTGATAGACAAGCTCTAATGAATGCAGTATTTTTTGGGGACAATATCGTTAACTCAAAATTAACAGATCCAAAGAAACCATTGGGACAATAATGTAAGACTTTAAAAGACTTGGTGAACCATAAAAATTCCATCCAATACACGGGCATCATGTTATAGAGCAGGAGGAGCTGAGAAGACTGAGATATGATGTTGTGGGAAGATTCAGTAGCACGTGTAACTCAGACTCGATTCTGTGTTGGAGGTTCCATTGCAGAGGTGAAATTGCAATGGACAGACCCTACTGATTACATGGCTTACTTAAAGGGGTTGTCTCACTACAAAGATTGCTTTTTATGTTAAAGATCTTGCAAAAAAAGTCATTGCCAATATATGTCCATTAACTGTGTCCTACACTTTCTAGATTTTTCCCTCTGGAAGATGGGCTACATCAGTACTGTGGTGCTATAGCTACAGACCTGTTTGATATCTCTGATAGGCTGCAGTGCTGGTCGCTATAGCTACAGACCCTGGCTTCTACATGCAGCCTGTAGAGCAGAAAAACAGCTCCTGAATTCAAAGTGAAACCAAGATAACTAGGACTGTTGGTAAACATGATTCACTGTAGTGAGACAACCCTTTAATAATGACTCTGCTGACGTGTGCATGCACAGATAGTTTTTTGATTCAAAACGTTGTGAAATAAGAATCTCAGTTTTTTTTTTCATGTATTATAGATAGCGATAAATGCTTCTTTAGGGGTATTTCCATGTATTGTATTGCCTTTAGCGAGTGGTGTGCCATCTGGTAATGGTGTGCGTGTGTATATATATATATATGGCCGCAACCCAGCAGTGGCACCCAGTAGGTTCACATTGTGTTTTTCAGAAATGTTTTTGTGTGCTGCAACTATTCGTTGTATTTGGCATTATATGGCTTTTTAATCGATATAGGAGTAAGGGATGCTCCTTTTGGTTTCATGCACCCGCACTTTCACAGGCTGTTTATATAAGTGCAGCTTGAGGGTTGGTGTTTTTTTTTTATTTTTTTTCTCTGGATATGGATGTCGGTTGACCCAATGAGAAGTCTGAATTTGGCTCTATTGAGAGGTAAAGATAGCATAGGACCACCTGCCTTGAGATCCCGTTGTAAGCTGTGGGTGACTTAAGCATTTTCTGATCAAAACGTGTGAACTAAGAATCTCAAAGTTGTTTTCATGTATGATAGACAGCATAAATGCTTCTTTAGGGATTTCCATGTATTTTATAGTCCTTGCACAGATAGTTGTCCCTGAATTGGCCCGCCCACTGGACTCCTCTATTTCATATTCATAATAAGTTCTACTAAATCTTTTCCCACAACAGTATATATCACTCTGCTCAGTTCCTTCTGCTCTGTACCATGCATGATGCCAGGAGATCAGACTGCTTGGTTAGCATGAGAAGTTCTATTTAAGTAGGTGCCATCAAATAAGGAAGAAGTAAACAGCACTAGGAATTGTTACAAGACCTTAAAAATGCTTCAAAACTCATTGATGGGCTTTCCCTTCCTTACTTCATTTGAGTAAGAGGAGGACACTCAGCTGAGTAGTGATTTCCTCAATATCTCTACATACAGTATGTCCATTTGATTTTGACTTCTAACAACCAGAGAAGAACAGGTAAACTTAAAAAACATAAGTAGGAGTCCTAAAAGTGGTGTTCTAACCATGCAGTTTGATAGAGCTCCAGCCAGCTTTAGACTCACACTTCCTGGTCAGGCTGTGAATGGGCTCCAGAGCTCTAAAGAGTGAAAGGCTTTTCATTTATTTAGGTAAATAAACTCTGTTACTAGAGATAAGACTCTGTAGGGAGTGTCTCACCAGGGAAATGACTGTGAGCGGCTTAGATCAATGAGAAAGAAGAGAAAAGCAGGAGGAGGTGGACAGTAACCAGAGACACTTGTCTACGCTAAGAGAAGATACAATCTTCCTTATCTCCTGACCAAAGCAAAATGAACTAAGCAATGTATTTGGTAATAGCCTCTACATGTTAAAAATGAATCATTGTGGTGAGAAAACCCCTTTAAGATTGGATTCGATAATCCAGTCTATAAATCAGGCCAAGAATCAAACTATGTAGAGCAAAGGTAAAGAGAAACAAGTCATCTAAAGTGCTCAATGTTGGAGATATTCCAACATGTTCAAGTGGTGTTGATCACTCAGGCCCATCAATGTCCGCCTCTCTACGGCTGCCCATGCTCACAAGAGCATTGACCTCCAGGCGAATGTTCCTCACTAAGACATTTTTCCAAACAACATTCAACCCAAGGCTATTAATTAAAGTAGAATTAGTCTTCAAATTGAATTGAATTCTTGACATCATTTTTATTTACTTCATACTAATTAAAACCCATTAAGATTTTAATCTCCGTGACCAGATCCATAAACCCGGCCGCACCTGTTCACAGCAAGAAAGTAAATTGCATTTTATAATCCCGTTCCCAGTTGAAACACAATAAAGTCGTATTCCAGATTTGCGATAGAAGCCGCTGAATTCCTTCAACCCCTCCAATGAGTGGGGTTTCTAAGCCGCAAATGTAATAAAATCAACAAAAAAAAGACTATTAACCTGTACAATCACCAATGATCCAGCGGGGAAGCTCCAGAGGTCCCTGGTCTTTACAATGGATAGTCAATAGGGGTTGCAAAAATGCTTCGAGAGTGTGTTTTTTGAAAATTTGGGAATTTGTTGAGTATTTTGATGCGTAAAGCACCATTTAAAGAGTAAAAATAAATTAAAGAGTTGTCTGTGGTGAAAAAACTCATCAAAATTTGAAAAATACTCACCAAAAAAGGCATAAAAAAGCATTAAAGAAATAATGTGCATGAAAAACACATTTCTCCGGTGAAATACCCATGTATTTCACTGCTAAATTTTACGTGAACACAGGCTTATTATTGAATTCAATGGGTAAGCAGGATACAGTGGTGTCTTAACCAGTTCCTAACTGGGCCATTTACACCATTCCTGACATTTTCATTTTCTTTAGTACATGCTATAACGCTTTCTCGCGTTGGGTTTTGGTTTAAAATTTTTTTTTTTTTTTTTTTTCCCCCGAAAAAAAACTTGGGTCTTTATTTTACGTAAATTTTACATACTTTTTTTCCCTTCAAAAATTTTGCGAAAAATTTATAAAAAAAAAAAAAATCTTTGGTTTTTTCAATTTGTTATATTTTTTTTTTTTTTTTTCTTTTAAAACAGCAAAAGTGGCGCTAAAATAAGTTTTGCGTTGCGTCACTCTTCCATCATGGAAGTTTATACATTGGTAGTAAAATTTGAGGGTAGTTGGGGGCACTTGGGGGCATTTTTTGGATTTGTGGGGTTTGTTTTTATTATTTCATGTTACATGTTGTTGGGGACATTTTTACTAATGTTTTAGCCCCATTTATAAAGAAAATACAACCCCCTTGAGGTCACTGCAGAGCTGATCTCAGCCGGATAGGCCCAGCAGCTCAATTGTGATATGAGAAGCCGAAAGGGAACTTCTGTAGAAATCGGGAGTTTCAGGGCTAAATGAGCGCGGGAAACACAAGGATCAGGGGGCGGGGACGTAAAAAACCCTTTCCCGCCTTCTCAGGGGCAGCCAGCTGCTGCTGACGTCAGTTTTCCCAAAATCCCTTAGCTGCAAAAATTATCTTAAGGCTGTTAAAGAGAAAAGGCCTCTTCACACTTTGGGTTTTTTGGCCCGCCCCGCAAACTCGGTCCCCAAAGGGGTTTGCGGGCGGGCGGGGGGCCGGGGTCTTGGTTGGTAAGGGGGGGGTTTGGGGGGCGGGTTGCGTAAAGGGTTTCCCCCCATGCAAATTAAAAGCAGGGGGAAAACCCGCGGCGCGGGCCCCGCGTCCCAGCCACGCACCCCCCGCGGCGAAAACCCGGGGGCAGCACCCCCGCGGCCCCCGCGAAAGGGGAAATTTTTTTTTCCCTTTTTTTTGGAATTGACAGGAGAGTTCTTAACACTGCGGGGGTTTTGGGCCCGCGGCCCCCGGGGGCCCGCGGAAAAAACCCGGCTCAGGGGAAATATTAAGGGGTTTTCCCTTGGGAAAACCCAAGGGGTTAAAAATACTGGGCGCGTTTTGGGCCGGGGTTATGGCCCCCGGGAAAAACCCGTGGAACCCGCAGCCAAAACCCGCGGCCAAATTTCCGTCGTGGGGGAATGCCCCCTTGGGTATGTTCACAGGGCGTGTTGAATCCATTTTTGGGATGTGTTTTTTTGGCCGGGGTTTGGAAAAAACGGGCATCAAAAATGTGCAGAGTTTTCCATTGTTTAAAATGAAAAAACCTGCATCGGCGTTAAGTTGAGTGATCGATGATAGGTGTTTACTTGCACTTTTTTTAATGCGTTTTTTGGGAATTTTGAAGTAAATTCTATCCGGGCGGGGTCCATTTCCCTTGGGGGGGATTTTCCCAAAAAAGGTGACCCCTTTTTGGGTCCCTTTTTCGGGGTTTTAAATTTGGCGCTTTTAATTTTTTAAAACCCAAAAAAATCCGGGGAATTAATTTTCCTTTTTAATTGAAAAACTTTGGGTTACCTATCCTTTTCCCAAAAAATTTCGCGCCCGGAGAAAGGGAAATGACATGCACTTCTTTTCCCCTCGTTAAAAGCCCGGGGGAAATTTAATTTCAATTTGGGGGGGCTTAAAAAGTTTTGCTTTTGGGCGCAGTATTCTGCAGGGAAAGGCGGGTTGCAGGGATTGCAGTTGAAAATTTGGGCCCGCAATATGGGCGTCCAGGGCATCTTAGTTAAAAAGGTTGTTTTCATAAAATTTGATTCATTTACCTAAATCCCGTTTTCTTGGTTTCAAATTTTTAATTCGGGGGGTGTTTTCTGGCTTCTAATTTAAACTGCAGTAGAAGCCCGGTCTGTAGCTATGGAAAACCCGTGTGGCCTTTGGGAGGGCCCTTTTAGGATTGATCAACAGTTCTGAACTTTTGCCCAAAAAAGTGTGGCAGCTATAAGGAGAGTTTGAACAGGTCTGTAGCTATAGCAAAACCCTGAGGAGCTGTGAAGCCTTACAAAAGGGCATATTAGGAATAGGTAGGCCTGTTAATGGAACATATTGAAAGTGATTTGTTTTGCAAGTTTTTAAACATAAAAAGAGCGTCCTTGTAGTGGAAAACCCCTTTAAAAACCCCAAATGGGGCGTGATGGTAGAATGTTAGTATTTGTTTATGTGTATGTGGGGGTTTCGGGCTCAGTGCAGGTAGAGTGTACTGGGGGGCGGGGTGGGGGCAATGAGTGGCTCAGAAAGGGGGTCCTGCCCCCGAAACGTCGGTGACGGGCATTTGGGTAATGCAGTCGGTTGGCCCCGAGCGCTACGCGGGAAAAATCATCCAGGTTTTTTGGTTTTGGGTAAATGGATCTTTATGAGTGGGGATTCCAGGTTTTTATTATTCCTATATATGCTGAAAGGTTGTAATTTTTATTTATAGGGAAAGTGCATGTTTTTGTGAAAGTCGCACTTTAAAAGGGAAAAACTGTAAATAGGTTGCCCCCCCCTTACTGAGGCGCCGCTAGGGTAGACCTGCTTTTCAGCGCTGTGTCCTTTTTGTAAGTGCGAGTTTTAGAACATTTAATGCTAAATTTCTTATTTTGAGCAGGTGTTGCCCCACCCACAAAGCAGCCCCCCCACTGACGTTATTCCTGTTTTACTATTCAAAATAATAGGTTTTTCGTTGAGGTGGGCGGGGCTAGCCCCGGTGGGGCGGGTTTAAAAATGACTCTTCGGAAAGATTTTTGGCTGAAAACTGCAGATTTGAGCTTAAATACACGAAAACCCCGCACTTACGAATAAGGGAAAAGCGTGGAAACAGAGGTCTGAACTAGTTGTTCTGTCCTCGCAAGGGGGGCAAACTATGTGACAGGTTCTCTTTAAGAAGAAGTTCAAGTCAAAAAATTTACAATTGTTTTACCGGATATTGAAAAAAAGTGATAGTGATTATTTGCAGGTGGGGGCCGCCCATACCGTGTTTTTCCTGGGTTCAAAAAAAATGTATATGAATGAAGTTGGTCAGAAAAGGGGAAAAATTTACTTGGAGGGCACCCTATGAGGTGTGGGGAGTTCGAGGGCGCCCGAGTTTCAGCTTTTCCCTTTTACTTTGTATGGGATGTTTTTGGGGGGAAAAAGACAAATTTAAAATCCACACACCTCAATGGTGCTTCCCAAGAGGATGTTGCCCCTTTTGAGCAACTTCATTTCATTTGCACTTTTTTTAAACCCGGTATATACACGGTATCGGCAGGACCCCACCTGCTAATCAATCACAAGCAAAAGCAAGCATTTCCAATAGGACAGTGTTGACATGCTGAACGCCTACATCTAACATCACCTGCAGCAACACAACACAATCGTCTTCTGAGCCCCGTCTATAGGACTAATGAGATTTACATTACAAACAACGAAAGTCTTGCTGGAGGTTACACAAGTAGGTGAGAGCCCTATAGGTGCAATTACAATGTCAGATCTCATATAGTAAGCGGTGGTGAGATGTTTCCAGTGCTGCTAATCCTGTTACTATAACATATAATCTGTGGCGAGCTTGTAATGGGATCCAGGATTCAGCTCTAGAACCCGTCCAGGAGGCAAGGTTCTCCATACGAGCTGTGAAGTGAAAATGAAGAGGTGACCGCCAGTCTTATCTCAGGGTGTCGGATCTGCAAATGCAATGGGATTACCTCATTCACACTGAATTAGTACCTTTGCCAATGAGGAACCGTAGGACATAATACCTGAAATATTCAGCGGTCTAAGATATGATATTATCTCAGCACGAGACGCTGCGCCCTTCACAGACGAGCAGAGGTAGCCGTCCCCCTTAACGTCTCTTAAAGTGCCGCTGTTTAGCCGGTCGATGATGGGAAATATTTTCTGTACTTGCTAGTTTATTCTGTTTTAAATGGATTCCTAGAATTTCTATTTTATATTGCATAAAATTTCTTAATCTTTCAATATATTTCAAATGACAGGCAACCCTCACAGACTGGCATTATGATAAATGGTGGCCTAACATGTAAATGAGGTGACTGATATGCAAATGAGATGAGAGTACTAAATGCAAAAGGTAGAAATGAATGATGTCAGTCTGAAAACAGTCAGGCTTCATATTGTTGTTTCTAGAGGAGAACACACTAACAAATGAAGGCACCATATGGCGTGCCTAGAGCGCCAGCACTGCAGGGATACCAAATGCCACCATTCAGACTCCTTGCACTCCTACTGAGAGCCTGCTACAATTATATGCAGTCTACACAATCCTCTGTGAGCTAAACCTGTCAGTAGCACGATTCTATATTCTGTCCTAACAGTTTGATTCAATGTACTAGTTGTATCCGGCTCTTTATCTTACAGAGGATTGTCTAGAATAGAAACCATTGTTAGCATCAATCTTAAAGGAGTTGTCTCACTATAGGCTTTCAGCCTACCTCAGTGTGTCTGGCACCATAGGATTTTTGAATTCAGGGGTGTGCTTCTTATCTGCCTCTTCTCCTCCCTCTTCCCCCCTCCCCTCAGCACACAGAAAGCTCTCCTCCATAACTTCTATACAGCAGGGGGAGGTCGAGGGGGTTTGCTCCCAGAGTTAACCCTGTGTTTGCCTGCCTAGGTCTGCTGCAGGCTGATAAATCAGCTGTATTAGGGCTGATCTAAGTGTGGAGGTCGTGAAGTGTGTATGCTAATAGCAGAGCAGAGGGGAAAGCAAGTGTTCCTATACCCCCTGCTGAGCATACATATCCAATCTCAGCAACAACAAAAACCCTATCAGAACAGACACAGGGCAGCTGGGAAGTGTTAATATACTCAGGATGTGTCACTAGTACAGCAGAGCATGAAGTGTTCACATGCCCCCCGATCTGTTCTTTAGTATAGTCCAGCTCCACGACACATCATGATTATAGTAACCACACAGGGTCACTGCTGTCAATCTATTGATCTGCTTCACCTTTCTCTCCTCAATCTGTGTAGAAGCAGGGGGAAGCAGGCACACACAGGGTTAATCCAGGGACACAGACACAGAAGCCAGAGCCCTCCCCCTCCCTTCCCTACAGAAGCATCACAGTGGCCTCATTCTGTGTGGGAGGGGCTCTGTGTTGACCTGTATTCTGAAGGTGATGAGTCATCAGACTGACAGCCAGTGAGATAAGGTTTAAAGGTCACTGCTATAGAGATTTGAGAACTGATGTACTACTACTAACAGGGATAGCTCAAATCAGTAGGACATTTGTAATGAACATATATTGCAAAGCGGCTTGTTTTTTAAAGATCTTTTAATTAAAACCCAATCATTGTAGCGAGACAACCCCTTTAAGTCCAGGCAGTTTTTCTCACAGAGGACGGTGTACACTAGAAAACATTGTAGTTACAATGTAATAGCCTAAAGTCCAGGCAGTTTATCTCATAGAGGATTATCTATAGTGAAAATCATTGTAGTTACAATGTATCAAACTGAACTTTAGACTGACGAAAGTGGGCTGTTTATCTCACAGAGGATTGTGTAAATTCCAAACTCATACAGCGAAAATATATCAGTCTGAAATCCGGGACTTTTTAGACTAGAAACCATTGGAAGTACAATTTATCAGTCTAAAGTCCAGGCAGTTTAGCTCACAGAGGACGGTGTACACTAGAAAACATTGCAGTTACAATTTATTAGCCTAAAGTCCAGGCAGTTTATCTCATAGAGGATTATCTATACTGAAAATAGTTGTTGTTACAATGTATCAGTCTACATTTTAGACTGACAAGTCTGGACTGATTATCTCACAGAGGACTGTGTAAATTAGAAACTCCTAAAATATATTGGTTTGAAATCCAGGACTTTATAGACTAGAAACCATTAGAAGTACAATGTATTAGCCTAAAGTCCAGGCAGTTTATCTCATAGAGGATTATCTATACTGAAAATCATTGTAGTTACAATGTATCAAACTCAAGTCTGGGCTGTTTATCTCACAGAGGATTGTGTAAATGAGAAACTACTGTAGTGAAACAGTCTTAAATCCAGACTTTTTGTCTCACAGAGGACTTTTTAGACTAGAAACCATTGGAAGTACAATTTATCAGTCTAAAGTCCAAGCAGTGTACCTCACAGAGGATGGTGTACACTAGAAAACAATATAGTTTACAATGTATCAGTCTAAAGTCCAGGCAGTTTATCTCACAGAGGATTATGTACACTAGAAAACATTGCAGTTATAATGTGTTAGTCTAAAGTCTGGGATATTTTTCTCACAGAGGAAACTCCTGTAGTGAAAATATATCAGTCTGAAGTTCAGGCTGTTTGTCTCATAGGGGATTGGTTAGAGAGGAAACCATTGGAAATACAATGTATCCATCTGAAGTCCATGCAGTTCATATCACAAAAAATTGTCTAGACTGGAGACCATTGTAGAAATCCCTCAGTATTCAGCTTGTACAGAGTGTTCATTAATGTTCTCACTCGCTGACATCAAGCAGAGATATTTATAACACTGAGTGTATTAGAAAGTTGCAACACTTAAAATTTTACAATAATTCGGCTTAATTACATAAAACTCCTTAAAAAGTAGAAAAACACCGCTGCTTGTGTCCAAAAGAGCGCCAAACCTATCCATGACTCGTGTATAGTGTTGCAGCTTAAATGTAGTGAAGTGGGGATGAGCCGCAATACCATTTCCGTCCTGTGGATAGGTGAGGCGCTGTTTTATGAAGAAAGCAGCCATGTTTTCTTCTTACCCTGTTCAGCTCCTTTAATGCCACTCTCCTGAGGTAGTAGCACTTTGCATTAAGGTCTCGATAAGATGCCTACGACTTCAGAGTTTGGGTACCCCATGTAGGCACTGGCATCTTGCAGTTCCCTGTGTTCACTGCACCACTGTCCTTTTAAACAGGTTTACAAGCAGAAGAACCTTTGTGTTTGCAGTTTCATGCCTGAATTATTAGGACTTTATAAAGACTGACATCTAAGTGCTTCATAATCAAGTCTCCGTCAGATGTAGAAGGGAAATATTTTAGCTACATTGTAAGCTACCAGACCAGATGAGAGAGAGACACGTGCGCAGTTAATGGGATATGAGTAAAAAGTGCTTTGTGTGTATACTGCACTTTTACCTCATCTGGCAAATGAACGGTGTCATTTAATTTACTAGCAGATAGCTGTGTAATTGTGTGAGGTTAGTAATAAACCCCTCCGACAAACAATATCCGAGAATACTGGTACATATTACAGTTGACATGCAAATTTCTTTTTTTTTAGATATGTATTTTATTTAACTTTTAACAAAAATATACAAACTCAACCCCCAAACAATGGGGTCAACAAAAAGTAGGTGAAGTTAAGAATGGGGTAGTTTTAGTGAGCAAGATAAAATTACAGCTTCTGTAACACAATATAAAGTCCTGTCTTGTGCCCTCTTAAAACTTCTAGTCGCGTTTTCGATATGCCTGAGAAATGTTCTCTTCAATGTGGGCATAGTTTCTCTGACGAACATCTATTGCGAAGTGCGAGAGTCCCCTATGCTCTTCCAATTTATGCTTTGATACCTTGATGGTGGGCAGCGACTAATTTATACTTATGACAACAAGCAGATACACAGACATTTTTCTGAGAGCAGATAACCAACGAGTATGGGAGAGATTGATAGGGGAAGAGGAAAGAAGACATACATGTGGGAGCGGGGGGGGGGGTGTAGCAATCCTGGCCTGATGAGTCCGACACAACCCGCGGTCCAGGAGAGTCACCATCTGTATTACCCTACCCCGATTTTTGATTATTTATTCCATTTGGTTATCGTAAGTTACGCGGAGGTTGTAAATTGGAACAGTCCTTTGATTTTGGTTTATGTCATAAGGAGGACGTCATATAAATTATTCCACAATCTCAAAAAAAATTGCTGCGAGTCCCTTTGTCCTTTTCTGAGCGCCCTCAAGTCTCTTACCCACATGCCATACGGAAAATTTGTGATAACTTTTTCTAAAAAATTTTTAAAGTAGTTTGAGGTTATATGGGTCCACTGATCAGACAATTAGAAGGATTGCCTTCCGAGTGCGCTGCGAGTGGTGCGGAGTCGCAGTCTGCGATAGAGAAGTTTTTTGGATGATATCCTGGAAGAAGAGTGTTACCTCAAGTGGCAGTAACGCTAAAAGGGCCCAAGAGATCAATTTCTGGCACTGCGTGGTAGTGAGATGTTCTGAGGTAAATATCCACATCTACCCATAAATAGCTTGGGATTTTTGGCATCAGCCACAAGACATTAATAATCGGCTTGCGGGAGTAGCAAATTCACAAGACCGTGATTCCGCAGAATTCCCATCAAATCCCTCGATGGGAACATAGATCTTTGTGCTATTACTTAAAAGCCAATCTTACACAACTACATCATAGTAGGCAGTAGTTTACCAGCTCCTGGAAGATATGCCAACAAGGATTGAATGTTAGATTCGACTCCTAGCCTAGTCAGTGCAATTTCTGACTGGGGGTCATAACATTTAGGATAAAAACCTATCAGAGACCCTTCTCGTTGTATATCCATATATACACATGTCTACCGATTAGTGCTTCCCAATCATGTAAACTTATTATAGCTAAACTTGAGCTAATATAATTCACCATTCAAAAATATTGAACATTATCTGTGTGATGATTAGCGGAGCGGCATAATGTGGAGAAGAGTGTATACGCGCGAAGGCGCGGAGATACCTATCGAGTTTCTTATGTTTAAGAAGATAAACTCTTATCTCATCTTTAAAGCGAGCAGATTGAGTGTGACGTGCTGAAGACTACTAGCATCATCTTTAACATTGATTATTATTAATAAAAATATTGCAGTAAGCTTCCTAAGCGTCGCTTTTCATATAAGATTCTATATTCAGGCACCAATTGTGTATCATAATATGAATTGTCTCCTTTTTACAACTAATCAATACTACAAACAATTAATTATCTTCTCTTTTATAACCTCCCTATGATATGCGTTCATACACGGAACGTTTCATGGAACAACGTTTCTTAATGACTACATTTTTTGTCCATCAAACCAGAGCATCCTCAAACTTGCGCGCCCAACTCACTGTTGCAAACTACAACTCCCATCCCTACCAGATGGATGGGAGACGGCTGAGGTATAATAAATGCAATGCATGTATTGTATTTCTACGCAACACATAAAAGGCTCTGTCTTTGAGGATTCCTGTCTTGACACCCAATACACATCTACACAATTCATGTGATTTACATTCTGCTTTTCAATGTGAAAACAACCTGCGTGCCAGACGAAGTGATGCGTGTTACATGCGCGTTCTGATTCCGTCTTGTTGGATCCGTTACAAATTAGAACATGTAAATTTCTTGATCCAAATCGCAGCAGGCGACCTTATAATACACCTAAGTTGCGTATCCAGCTGACAGCCAAAACGCTTCCAAACAACCCACCTGCAATTGTGATGCTTTTTAAATCCAACATGTTAGCTGCACAATTTTTGAGCATTGTTTTTGGATCCAAAAATACCATGTGACATACCCATAAGAGTGCGCGTCCGAGGCGTGTGCGACCAGAGGTGATAGTATAGACTTATAAAAGAGTTTAAAGCGTGGGTCGCGGTACTGTCTGTCTTACATTGGAGATCAAAATAAAAACCATATAACAGTGAGATCCTATGTCACCCCCATATGCTGACTCCAGATATAAAGATTTTATCAAAATTCGACGCTGAACTCTAATTAAAAGATAACCGATCGGCGCGAAGAGTGTTACACAATATACTATTTATTTTGCATCATTTCATAGGAAAAACTGAGTTAGCACACATCCCTCCCCTGAAAGTGTCAATCAAGGCTTCATAACAACCCGTCCTTCATATAAGTCAATGACTGCTTGCATGGATTTTATTTAGAAGAACCACATACAGCAATATAAGTATTGAGGTTGCCTTGTCGACAGCAAGTGGGCTTATTACAGTTCTCATCAAATAATGTAACTAAAATTCATGATTGGCACTGTAACCCCCCCCCACCCCCCATCCCCCAGACTATGTGCTCTTACGACGCCGTGGCCGGACTATGATGTAAAACCGTGTTTTGACATCATACTAACATTGGTTCCTTTTTATTGACATCTTTATCTCCTACTTGGTCTGTCAGCGCTGCGTGAGACCGAGGAGCGCGAGCATGCTATTGCCTCAGTTCTCATTTCTCATGGTTCACATATATATATAGAGAGCGGAGGATTCATCTATTCCTTCCGCTTCCTCTATATTTTTCCATCTACCTACTATGTTCGACCTGTCGTTCTTTCTATTTATTACTCTTATTATTGTCTCTGCTTGGACACCCAGCGATTAGCCTCTCTTCTTAGCGCGCGCGTGAGAGATCGAGTTAAGAGCAGGCGCTGCCCGTCCGTTGCTGACTTGGCCTGCATGAACTTTCCCATGTTTGCTCTGTTTTTTCGTCTACCTATGGGTCTTCTCTCGCTCAGTGTAGTCTCAGTCCTTACTGTTGGGGCCTACACCAAGTAATCGTACCCCAAAGCAGAGACAAGTTGACCAGCCTCAGGCCTCACTCGCTTCTCCGAGTCGCCCCTACAAAGGTCCTTCACAAAGAACGCTAAAATTTTACATGTATCTAAAGTACAGAAATCTTTTCAATAATCTCCAGTTCTTTTTTGACTGTTTTTAGTCTATAATGCTGGCCGAGATTATTTTGTATGTTACTGCCCACACTACACGTGCCACCTATGCGCAGTTTTTCAAAAAAACTTTTGGATGGCAACCCAAACAATTTTTCGATACAATCATATTGATAATACGTGTTCAAGACTTCTGTGGAACCGAGGTCGGCCATATATGTCTCTAAGTGCAATGTGAGTGGCTATACTTCAGAATAGCCCTGAATTCGAGCATGAATCAGAAGGACAGAGACTCTCGCCTTTTAAGGTAAGGATTCTCTCACTTCTTTTGCACACCTCCTTAGTACCATGCAGAGAGTCTATTACTATCTACCTTGCACCATCGCCTCCTATCTTACCTCACTAGTCTTGACCCTCAAAGACAATTTATCCACATTAACTCCTCATCTCTCAGTGGCCGGCGGGTCACCACTATGTACTCATGTCCCAACACCTATTTTCCCTTTTCAACCACCCCAAACACACCTCAAGTCTCTCATATTACTGCACAAACCCGCTCATAATTACTTCACTACCCGAGTCTTGACTGTCTCTCTTCATTCTCTCCGCCTTCACTCTGCAGGACATCTCTCCCAACCCGCCGGCACCTTTCCTTGACTGCTCATCCCCCCTATCCCTCCTGCCAGCCGCACCTAAATCACGCTAACCCTCTTGGCCAATTCGTCTCTGTAAACGCCTTTTTCTGCCCCTTTTAATGTGCTCTATGAACACCCAATCCGCTACAACAAACTCACCTCTGTTCATGACCTTTTCTCTCTTCCAACTTCCCTCAACCTCACCTGGCCACTCACAGAAACAGTGCTCGCAGCAATCTACACCGCCCCCTTGCTATGCTCCGCACCTATGAGCTAACTAAACATTCACTCCGCAATTCCCCCAACCTGAGAACAGCCGGTGTAGGAGTTGGCATACTTCACTCACTCCAAACTTGCAACTTATCAGGTCCTTCCTCCTCACCCTCCCTCACTTTCTCCCCTCCTTCTAGGTCCAGCGCGCGCGCGCATGACTCACTCAGCCATTTCCATCAAAGTCCCAGTTTCTACAGACCCCCCAGCTCTCCCCGCCAGTTTTTCTGGATCATTTTTGGCGAGCGTCTGCGCATGCGAGCGCGCGCGCGAGCGTTATCCCTCTCTTCTGAAAGGCCCACATCCATCATGGGTGATTCACATCCCCATTGATACCACGCGAGGAGGTCTCGCTAGCGGCCTCACAGTTTTCTTTCCATTAACCTCCTCTCATGAGCCTCGTTGCAGTTACTGACTCCCCCCAACAAACCCACAAGGGTGAACTCATCTGGATCTTTCTTTCTTCATCTTTCCATCAATTTCTAACTTCACTAATTTCTCCTATCTCCTCTGACCACAATCTTATCTCCTTCATTAGTCAGACCTAATTCTCAGCCACTCTGGACAAACCTGCCCATCGGAGAGGCCGAGGAACATGAGAATATCCGTCTCCATTAATACTGCAGAACTCACAGACACCATACATCCTCACTGCCCCCGACCCTTCCCTCTCCTTCCAGACACCACCTGTCAAACGTACAATGAAACTCTCCACTCTCTCAACTCTCCGCAAAGCGCAGCGCGCGTGTGCGCAGCGAGAAGTGTGCACCACTCACCACACCCACCACCAATCAGACCCCTCCCACCTGGGCAACACACCCAACTCTTTTACCTCCACATGTCCAGTGTGGCTGACGCGGGTAAAGTCAAGCTACCTCAACTTTTCTCCACTACAAATTCAATCCAGACTTATCACACTCCCTCACTGCCCAAACAAAAAATTTTCACCTCCCTCATCTCCAACACGACACAACTACACAAAATAACCCTCTTTTTGACAACTTCCACTTCCCTCCTAACCCTATTGCATAAGCCCTCCTCACACTCTGTGCTGTAACCGTGCCCGCTCACTTCAAAGACAAAATTAAAATAAGCCGCTAACAGACTCAGTCAAACAAATAATACCCACCAGTATTCATCCTCTTTCCCACCACACTCACTAATGTCCCCCTTCCATCCACCTCGTCCAGTCTATTTCTCCACTTCACCTCACCTTACTCTATCTTAAACCTCTCTTCTCCACTGATCTTATCCATCTCCTTCAAACACGCCTTCATAACCCCGGAGAGCGCGAGCGCGAGCTCGCGGCCCTCTCTGACCCGTCCTGCTGATATCTACCGCGACCATCTCTACATCCCTTCATCTCTAAACTCCTGGACGCTTGGTCTACTCTCACAAGCACGCCGCGCTAATCCGCTAACTTCTCAGCAAGACGGTCACGAGACGAATGACCCTCTGCAATCATTTCCGCACCCACTACACTCGCGACGATGGAAGGAAGGCGAGTCGCTATGTTAAAAGTCTCAAATGACAGTCCTAACAGCAAAATGATCGCTGTGAGCGCGCGTAGCTCTGCGACGAGATGAGAGTCGTTCTTCTGGATTCTCTCTCAGCCATTTGACACTTGTTGATCACCACATTCTCACCCGAAATGCTCAGTGCCAATTGCCTCAGAGCACCGCTCTCGCTTGGTTCTCATTTACCGGTTCTACCGCGCCTTCATTCTCTTTCTTTCCAAACCTACATCCCCTCTTCCTCTTATGTTGATTCACTCTGGATCAGTTGCTAGTCTTCGCACCCTCCGTTCATTTACACAGCCCCCATTGACAAACCTATCACAGTAGATTGCTTTCCAGTAGACCATCTCTATTGCGGATACACCCAACTTATACACCTCCTCCCGTGACATCCACTCCAGCCTTGCTACAAAACACCCGGGACTGTCGTGTCCGCTTCTCTGACATCATTCCTGCGTCGTCCTATCTGAGAACCTAAACGCCACTAACCTAACTTCTTGTCTTTCCGCCATCTACTAACCCAACCCCCCCCCGCTATTTCTTTTCTGTTGCTGTATCCACGCATTCTCCTAGCACAGGCCCAACGACAAGAGGTTTATTGGATCTGATCTAACTTCCTCCGCATATATACCAATCCCCCTCCCTCCTGTCACCTGCACCTCTAAA
The DNA here is from genome assembly GCA_025379985.1 of Phyllomedusa bahiana. Classification (NCBI taxonomy): domain Eukaryota; kingdom Metazoa; phylum Chordata; class Amphibia; order Anura; family Hylidae; genus Phyllomedusa; species Phyllomedusa bahiana. The sequence goes on along the minus strand of JAODAL010005716.1, from coordinate 51,160 downwards.
TATTCTCCACAATCCTCCAATTCTCACTGTGAAACGACTCAAATCTCAATAACGCTCTTATTCTTTCTCGTCTTGACTACTGCAACTCCTTCTTATCGTCTCCCTCTGCAAACTCCTCCCAGCTCCAATCTGTCCAAATGCACAGCAGCTTTCTTTCCCTCTCAGCACAGCTATACTGAATCCTCTACCCTTGTCCACTCACTGCTCCTGGTTCCCCATCCAGTACAGACATAAAAACTCAGCACACTCACCCATAAAGCTCTCCACAGCGCTGGGCTAGCCTCCCTACATCCCCCTCCCTATCTCTGTCTACCGAGCCCTACCCGTGCTCTCCCTCTGCTATGATATCAACAGACATTCCTCAATCACCAACCCTCCCTTCCCGCCTACAAGATTTCCACACTCCATCTATTCTCTGAATATCATACCGCGGCGATCAGCACATTCCCAGACGGACACAACCCCAGTAGTTTAAAGAGGGCCCTGAAAATACTCTTCCGGTCGGCCACCAATCCCAAACTGCTATCACACACATCACTTACTGTCCTGTTCACTTGGCCTCCACACACTTATCTGTATATAGATTAGCAGTCCTGTGTGGCAGGTTCATCCATTTTTCATGTAAACCACCCACTATTTATGAAACAATGCCCGACCATTGTAGATCTTGCACTTCTTACTGTATGTTTCACCCATACACCCTAGCAGCGTCGAGAGTGAGCGCTCTCTCACACTGCCGCACACACCTTGGGTCTCATTTTGGTAAATACTTTTAATGGTAATAAGTAATTTACTCACTTAATTTTGGTAAATGGCTCAAATTTGGCGCTATAGAAATGAAAGATATATTATTATTTATTTATAACAATACAAGCCCTTCCTAGTCTAATATTTTTTTGCACAAGATTGTGCTTAAGTACAGTTAGGGGGTGTTCACATGCATATTTGCAGGGAATACCCCGAAGTTGCATAAACCAACCAATATGGTTAAAATTTAGCACTCAGATTTGATTGCGATGATTTTATCAGCGGAAAGTCCGGTGGATGCAAGGGCTACATATGAAGCAGCAGGCGTATAGCGTCTCACACAGTACACACCACTATACGCCTGCAAGTGTGAACATACCCTTATGCCCCTTAGCTCTGAAGTATTGATGGGAATATCACTAATAAAGGCCAGGTACTGCTACATATGCTTTTTTCTTATTTGTTTTAATTTTCTGATTGTAAATTACTTCTGACTGTTATGTAATATTTAGGGCATCTCTACAATACAGGGAGAAAAGAGTACTTACCACACATATTTATTCTGCTTCCATGTGTTATTTATATATACATTTTTCCTTTATATATATAAAATCCTGTGCTGATAATAAGAAGACTGCAGAGAAGTGATCTCTACACAACAGCAGAAGTCAGCCTAATATTAGACTTAGTAGTCAAAGGAAAAACTGGAGGTGTCAGTTAATAGACAGTGATGTAAAAATTTAAAAAATAATCAATATTTTTACCAATTTATTTAACATAAGACTTGATTTAAACAATAGGTAATTTTCTTGTTACATTTTACTTTTAAGATGACCTAGGGCGGTGGACATAGACTTTTTCCTTGTTCACTTTAAAAGATTGTCCAATAAAAACTATTTTAAAGTAAATAGCAGTTCTATAGGTCATTTGTTATTACCGTATAACTCAATATTTTTTGTTTTCAAAGCGCCCGCGTGCTGCGCGCGTCGTTCATGTGTGAGCACAGGAGATCGGGTCACCGAAGTATTTGGCTTTTCACCCCCCTTGGATACCATTCTCACTATTGTCCTGCTCCACCATGGCTTTACAAATATATTTAACAGACAACACAGGTCAGAGGAAGATGAACTAACAAGATCCTGGATTTGTGGTATTTACAGCAAAGAAAGCAGCTTTCAAACAGAGATGCTCCAGTACCTCAGAGAAGAGCCTCTTACAGACAGGAAAAGAACAAATCCTAAAATAATAAATAAATAATACAATAAATAAAAAAAATAGCACAGAAAACATCACTAGGAGATAAATGAAGACTTTTTGGTGATTTGCCTTTAAAGTGTATCTATTAGTAAAAAAAAACCTACATCTTAGGCAGCATTTCTGTATAATATTAGCAATGCAGTCAGAAATGTTTTGTCCAAGGCTATGTCTACACGGCATAGATAAACCATCATAGTTTTGGCAGTTTTAGGATTCTAAAACTACTGAAAATACGATCGTTCAGGCAGCCCATTGTCTTTAGTATAAAAAAAAACGACCTGTAGTCTACAGGGGTGGTTTTTTCTCTGCTCGTCTTCTGGCGCTGGCGTATTATACAAAATGTTATATAATACGCCGGCATTTTGCGTTTTGTCATCAGTTTCCTATACAATCAATTGTATGAGCCAACAGTAAGAAAAAATGAGAACCGACCACAGCTTTTGCGCACAACGTGACGAAAACCGCGGTCGTGCATAAGAAAAAAACGGTCGACTTTCAGATGTTTTTGCCCGCTTGCATGTAGACATAGCCCAACTTTTATATTTTGAGACTATTTCCATGAGCAGATGTGGTGGGAGGTTTCTTCCTGATGTGATATCCACACTTGTGTTGTGTGCTTCTCAACAGTCGCCTGCTTCTCCTCCTCCCCTCTCACAGCATAAGTCTCACTCACAAGTTAAATCTGTGACATGATCCTCGCTCTCTCCTCCTCTCTCACAGCTTACAGTCTTCCTGCAGCTGCAGCTCCTTCCTCTCCCCTCCTCCTTGTCTAATATATAATTTTAGAATTTTTAAGTGGTTTCAGTATTTAGACTCAGCAAACATCAGACTGTAATCCTGTGCCCATAGATAGCAATAGAAAATCCTAGATGTAGTCTCCACAGCACGGATTTTCTACTGTGGGATTTCTAAGTCGCCGACCCTCTGCTGGAAGAGAGAACATGTTCTACAGTATCTTCCGGCGGATTCCCGTACAGTCACTTGGCCGATGGGAAAGTCGAAAACCAACCGCGCTTTTAGTGCAAACCCGTGCCAAAACCCATGGCATAGCGCTGTTAGGCTATGTTCACACGGCTTAAACTGGGACGTATCTCGCCCCGTATTTCGCACCGTACTGCGCTAAATGCGGGGCGAGATCCATCCCAGTCATTACGGTAATCCACAGTTCTCATAGAGAACTATGGATTACACCTCCTCTCCCCGCTCGGACAATACGCCGCACAGGGAGAGAAGTGACATGTCAACTATTCATGGCGTATACGCGCCGAGAATAAGGAATGTCTATGGGGCCGGCTCCCGAACACATGGCGTAATTGCGGGGCGTAATTATGCCCCGCAATTTTGCCGTGTGAACATAGCCTTAAAATGCCGTCTGATTTTGGTGGTATTTTAAGATTTACTGTGTAGACATAGCCTTAGGGTACGTCCAGATGATGAATAACATTTACTCGTTGGATTCTACCACTGAAAACCAGGACGGACTATGTGTATTTCATGTCGTTTCCAGATTCCACTGAATTTACAGTGAGAAAATGAGTCACATTCATGTCAATGGGATTTAGGACGTGGATCCGTGTACAAAACATTCGTAAGTCCGCAAGTGGAATACAATGGAAGAATGAACATGTTCGAAGATTTTTTGCGCTTAAAAACCAACCGAGACAATACGCATTGTGTAAACTACAGCGCATATTTTCTAATGAGGTCAATGGGATTGGTTTACTTTTGGTTTTAGATGAGTAATTCAAGTCAGAATCCATGTGGATTGCGCCTTGAGATACTTGTCATGTGGACTGAGCCTTTCACTGTAGACGGATTTTTCTTTTTTGGGTGGTTGAGGAAGTCTCTGAACATTTACACAGAGAATGTGGAGCTACCCAGAACAACATACAGTGAAATAAAGGGTCGTGGCTGAGTCTTCCAGCAAGACAATGACCCAAAACATACAGCCAAGGCAAAAAAGGAGTGGCTCAAAAGGAAGCACATTAAGGTCATGGAGTGGCCTAGCCAGTCTCCAGACCTTAATCCCACAGAAAACTTATGGAGGGAGTTGAAGCTCCGAGTTGCCAAGCGACAGCCTCAAAATCTTAATGATTTAGTGATGATCTGCAAAGAGGAGTGGACCAAAATTCCTCCTGACATGTGCGCAAACCTCATCATCAACTACAAAAAAACATCTGACTGCTGTGCTTTCCAACAAGGGTTTTGCCACAAAGTTCTAAGTCGTGGTCGCCAGAGGGACAGGTACTTTCTTCTCTCAGCAAAATGCAAATAAATTTATATAATTTATACAATGTGATTTTCTGGATTTTATTTTAGATATTCTGTCTACCCTTAAACTTATAGACTGTTCATGTCTTTGCCAGTGGGCGAACTTACACAATCAGCAAGGGATCAAATAATTTTTTCCTGTATATTATACTACTGATTTGTGCAAAATCTGTAAAGGTAGAAAAAATACAATATGGCTGCTGAAAGTGGGGAAACATCTTTGAAGAAAGTTCCTTTGAAGCCTATCTATAAAGAACACGTTGGTAGATTAGAGGTCTGCGCATTGTGGAAATCCCTCCTGTTGCATGTTCTGGTGAAATACTATTAAATATGTCTTAAGCCTAAGTGGATAGAGTGGCAGATAGTGGATGTCAGTGTGTTCGGCTACGGGGAAGCATTAGGGGAGACTTTCACCAGCCGTCAGCATTTTGATTACTGTTATACCTAATCCAAATGGCCTCAGAGATGCAGCCGAGTGCAGACTAGTAAAATCTGCTGATCGCAGCAAATTGCGCAAAGGAACCGTTAACTTTAAGTAAAACAAGTCTGCTTATATGAGAGGCAATTAACCTACTGTCTAAGATAATACCCAAAGTCTATTAGGACTGTGCCAGCCGTGCAAATCCTATCAAAGCTCACCGCTAACCGGTCACTCCGGCAGCGAGAAGGACAGTGTTCAATAATCACAGAGAATCCTTCACATCTAGTCAAGGAAATCATCATTGCCTTATAATCTTCCCTAAAAGGGTGTTTCCACCTCTGAACGCCTGTATAAAGTATTTGCATAGAATTAATCCACAGAAAAAGTTAAAGGGGTATTCCAGATTAAAATGAAAAAAAATAGAAATGTGCAATAAAAAAAAAAAAAAACATGCATACCTCCATCTGCAGATGCTGCCGGCAGTGCTCCCCAGCCTCTGTTGACTTCCTTTTCGGTGGTCGGTGTGAGACCGCTGCAATCACATGTTATTTCCTTAACATCGCCGCTCATGGGATGTTCACTTCCTGATGTCAAGGCAATGGCATATGATTGCTGCAGCCACCGACCACCAAACAGGAAGTCAGAGAGCAGAAGACACCACTCGCATCGCCAGTGCTGGAATGGCGGTGAGGACAGAGGTGACTGCATTTTTTTTATAACAAATGTATATACTTTTTCATTTTTAATCTTTATTTTTAACTTAGTAAAGACTCTTTTTGCATTTCGTAAATATATGATGTCGCTTATCTTGTAGAGATCCTGAGTCACATCTTGTATTATACTCACAAGAATCACAAGAACAGTGAGCAAAAATCCCAGAACCACACGGGGGGACCTAGTGAATGACCTGCAGAGAGCAGGGACCAACGTAACAAAGGCTACCATCAGTAACACACTACGCCATCAGGGACTCAGATCCTGCAGTGCCAGACGTGTCCCCCTGCTTAAGCCAGTACATGTCCGGGCCCATCTGAAGTTTGCTAGAGAGCATTTGGATGATCCTGAAGAGTATTGGGAGAATGTCATGTGGTCAGATGGAACCAAACTAGAACTGTTAGGTAGAAACACAACTCGTCGTGTTTGGAGGAGAGAGAATGCTGAGTTGCATCCAAAGAACACCCTATCTACTGTGAAGCATGGGGGTGGCAACATCATGCTTTGGGGCTGTTTCTCTGCAAAGGGACCATGATGACTGATCCGTGTACATGAAAGAATGAATGGGGCCATGTATCAGGAGATTTTGAGTGCTAACCTCCTTCCATGAGCAAGGGCATTGAAGATGAAACATGGCTGGGTCTTTCAACATGACAATGATCCCAAGCACACAGCCAGGGCAACGAATGACTGGCTTCGTAAGAAGCATTTCAAGGTCCTGGAGTGGCCTAGCCAGTCTCCAGATCTCAACCCTATAGAAAACCTTTGGAGGAAGTTTTAAGTCCGTGTTGCCCAGCGACAGCCCCAAAACACCACTGCTCTAGAGGAGATCTGCATGGAGGAATGGGCCAACATACCAGCCACAGTGTGTGCCACCTTGTTAAGACTTACAGAAAAGGTTTGACCTCTGTCATTGCCAACAAAGGATATAACAAAGTATTGAGAGGAACTTTTGTTATTGACCAAATACTTATTTTCCACCATAATTTGCAAAGAAATTCTTTCCAAACCAGACAAGGTGATTTTCGGGAGTTGTTTTCTCATTTTGTCTCTCATAGTTGAGGTCGACCTATGATGTCAATTACAGGCCTCTTACATCAAGTGGGAGAACTTGCACAATTGGTGGCTGACTAAATAGTTTTTTTCCCACTGTATGTTCTTCAGTGTAATGACTATAAAAAAGTCTAAAAAAAAAAATCTGACACTGTGATTACCTCTTTATCACCAGTAAGTCGTCAGTTTCTGAGACACTTCTCTACATATTCCAGAACCATTTTAGCAGCTCATCAAGTTGAGTTTAGGATTAGTGTCCCTTAAAGGGGTTTTGCCACGATGTAATGTTGACGTGGGATCCTCCAAAATGGGTATTTAATCACTTTTCTAAATATAGGTGATTACAAAAAGTGAAGCCTGTGAGAGCTACAGCATTGCTCAGTCACCCTTAGTTTTCTGAAAGTTTACATTAGACACGACCAGGAGCTGATAGGGAGCTGATCTGGCCACGCTTGCATGTTTGCACTTCTTATCTCATGACAGGGAACATGAATGAGCTTTCAAGGGGCTGGGGAGAAAGTGCAGTGTCTGGGCCACATGTATGAAAACTGTCTAGGTGTAAAATTCACTAAGTTGCCCATAGCAACCAATCAAAGAGCCCCTCTCATTTTTCCAGAGCACTATATGAAATGAGAGGGGCGCTATGGGCAACAAAGTGAGTTTTACACCTAGACAGTTTTCATACATGTGGCCCTTTGAGTCTGTCTGTTGTATAGATAGTTCACTGTTGTAATATTATTATTTGAGTAAACAGTGCAGACGCTCCCTGCTTCCTCGCTCTCTGCTCACCCCCTCCCTCTCCCCTCTGCAGCCGTTCATGACTCAGCATGGTTTGTTTATAGTCTCCCCTGAGCTGATAAGGAGGTGAGAAACTTACTTCATGACAAAACCCCTTTAAGGGAATTTTTTCAAAAAAATATGCTTACATGCACGAAGCTAAAGTCACAAAGGCCGTAGACGAGGAAAGAAAAAAAATCAAAAACAAGTATAAAACTGAATGACATAAATGAATACTGAATTATTGAAACGTAAACTCCTGCCTTTGAGGAGCAAAGATGTAGAAGAAAGGTTGTTTCAGACCTTTTGGGAGAAACCCATATTTAGCTGACTCCAGATATATCGTAATGCTGGCTTGTCAAACAGCCCTCTCGGGGAAAGGCCACGGATGAACCATGCACACGGTCATGGAGGCACTGAGGCGGAAAAGCCCAAAAAAAGACATTAAGAGGAGAAATGTGACAGTCCCTTTATGTCTCCTCCCCGATCCATCTATGTATTTTGGAAATGACTGTAGTGTTCGGTGATATACGACGTGTGACCTCCTTCCATCGCTCTTTATGACTTTATTATACGATTTACCCTGCGCTATCATTGTTTGACTTTTTTTTAGCTTCTCAAAAAATGCAAAAAAACCATCTCTGGGGTTCTACATGGGAAACTGTATACACAGCCTGGAAAAGGAGCGCTCATTATCCGAGACTCCTGCTCTGTGTGTTTATATAATAATCTCAAAAACAGCGACTCTCTACGAGTCTCGGGGGCCCCACATCGCACGTCGCAGAATTAATGGTTCATCAATGCCATGGCAATTAGTTACAAGTATTCAGCATGAAATGCGACGATGCAGGATGCCCTCTGGTTCACCCTCGCGCTGTCATCTGGACCCATGGTTTACTGTTGAGCGGCGTGCACACAATTACATACATTATTAATTCTTTTGGACTATGCTGGATGAACACCGCATTCATCAAGAAATAAAATATAATGATATCAGAGCACACGTCTCATGCATGCTGCTAAGAGACTGTAATGGGAAACTGCCACAGAGAAATTTCAATACTGCACAGTTACAATTTACAGTGTTTAATAGTTTTGTAAATATATATCCTATACTGATCCTATGTTATATCCTGTATTATACTCCAGAGCTGCACTCACTATTCTGCTGGTGCAGTCACTGTGTACATACATTACTTATCCTGTACTGATCTGAGTTACATCCTGTATTATACTCCAGAGCTGCACTCACTGTTCTGCTGGTGCAGTCACTGTGTACATACATTACTTATCCTGTACTGATCCGGAGTTACATCCTGTATTATCTTCCAGAGCTGCACTCACTATTCTGCTGGTGCAGTCACTGTGTACATACATTACTTATCCTGTACTGATCCTGAGTTACATCCTGTATTATACTCCAGAGCTGCACTCACTATTCTGCTGGTGCAGTCACTGTGTACATACATTACTTATCCTGTACTGATCCGGAGTTACATCCTGTATTATACTCCAGAGCTGCACTCACTATTCTGCTGGTGCAGTCACTGTGTACATACATTACTTATCCTGTACTGATCCTGAGTTACATCCTGTATTTTCCTCCAGAGCTGCACTCACTATTCTGCTGGTGCAGTCACTGTGTACATACATTACTTATCCTGTACTGATCCTGAGTTACATCCTGTGTTATCCTCCAGAGCTGCACTCACTATTCTGCTGGTGCAGTCACTGTGTACATACATTACTTATCCTGTACTGATCCTGAGTTACATCCTGTATTATCCTCCAGAGCTGCACTCACTATTCTGCTGGTGCAGTCACTGTGTACATACATTACTTATCCTGTACTGATCCTGAGTTACATCCTGTATTATACTCCAGAGCTGCACTCACTATTCTGCTGGTGCAGTCACTGTGTACATACATTACTTATCCTGTACTGATCCGGAGTTACATCCTGTATTATACTCCAGAGCTGCACTCACTATTCTGCTGGTGCAGTCACTGTACATACATTACTTATCCTGCACTGATCCTGAGTTACATGTGTATTATACTCCAGGGCTGCACTCACTATTCTGCTGGTGCAGTCACTGTGTACATACATTACATTACTTATCCTGTACTGATCCGGAGTTACATCCTGTATTTTACTCCAGAGCTGCACTCACTATTCTGCTGGTGCAGTCACTGTGTACATACATTACATTACTTATCCTCTACTGATCCTATGTTATATCCTGTATTATACCCCAGAGCTGCACTCACTATTCAGCTGGTGCAGACACTGTGTACATAAGTTACTTACCCTGTACTGATCCTATGCTATATCCTGTATTATACTCCAAAGCTGCACTCACTGTTCTGCTAGTGCAGTCACTGTGTACATACATTACTTATCCTGTACTGATCCTGAGTTACATCCTGTATTATACTCCAGAGCTGCACTCACTGTTCTGCTGGTGCAGTCACTGTGTACATACATTACTTATCCTGTACTGATCCTGAGTTACATCCTGTATTATGCCCCAGAGCTGCACTCACTATTCAGCTGGTGCAGTCACTGGTGCAGTTACTTATCCTGTACTGATCCTATGCTATATTCTGTATTATACTCCAGAGCGGCACTCACTATTCTGCTGGTGCAGTCACTGTGTACATACATTACCTATCCTGTACTGATCCTGAGTTACATCCTGTATTATACTCCAGAGCTGCACTCACTATTCTGCTGGTGCAGTCACTGTGTACATACATTACCTATCCTGTACTGATCCTGAGTTACATCCTGTATAATACTCCAGAGCGGCACTCTCTATTCTATAAGGCACGTTCCTAGCTGTACTCCCATTTTGTGCCAATGACCATCAGGGGTAACAGTAGTCAGAACCTCAACCCAACCCATATTGCAGCTTAGACCACCAATTTGCAATGGGCCGGTCTACTGCAAGAAACCGATTACTGGGGATCTCACTGTTGGGACATTTGCTGGTACGATGAGGATGAATGTTCCTTGTTGCCTTTGAGCTGTGGTGGGTTTGCTGGAGTATGACCGGACACTCATTAACCTTCATGGATGACCAGCGTCCTCTATAGTGATAGGTGTTCTCTGGAGCGGATCCCTCCTGGGACTCATGGAGAGGGTTCCTGACCGGGATCTACTCTCTATTATATTATAAGTCCCATATGGAGGTGGCTGTCCATTTGTTTAATACAATTAACCAGTTTCGGATGTTCCTGAAGGACGTCTGTAGGAACGAGTTATGTAGAAGCTGAGCAAATTCTATGGGAAACTTTCTGTGCCTTATCCAAAAGCATTTCCTCAGGTAACGAGACGCCGCCCTTTGTGTCTGTTGCAGGTTGTACTTAATTTTTTTTATTGCGCGCTCCAGTTAAACCAGCAGCTCATTTGTAGGCGATGCCTGGGCCTCCGACAGATAGCAGGTGTTCCTCTGCATTCTCCTTCCATTTGATAGAAAATTGAAAGATTTAATGCAGCTAATGGGGGGATACAGATTACTGGGGACGCAGCGGGGTCTGCTGGAAGAGATGCACAGAACATGTACCTAACTGGACACTGCTGCGAGCAAGACTTGTTTGCCTTGTTATTTCAAGGTTCCTGACGCCGCACAAAATGAACAAAAGGACTCCCCACCGTGGTGCAATCACTTAGAGGTGAAGGTAAAATGACAGTGTGCAGGAATTGCTGCCTTTAAGCTGTGACCTGTTTGCTCCCGCTGCTGCGGGCTGCGAGGATTTAATAGGTTTCAGCTGGGAGCAGCGCTAGACGGGTTAAATGTAAGCAGAGCGCTTTCTATGGGATTAGCGTTTTCTTTTCTTCCATTGTTCTCTGTTTTGTACTCAGTCTCTATATATATGTATATACATCTCATCAGGGCTGGGGAGTCAGAGTCGGTGCCTATTTTGCAGGAGTCGGAGTCGTTATAAAATGGACCAACTCAGACTCCCAAAATATATAATAAGTTGGTCCAGGTAGTTCGATGCAAAAAGCAAAAGGAATTGGGTCCGGCCAGTACTACTGCTCCCATATCTTCAGCCTCATCACATGAGGAGTGTAAGTGATGACATGGAGCAGGCAAAGCGCTGCCCCAGGGGAAAAGTTTCTGCTCCCAGGGAAACAGATTTCAGCAAAATGTTTCACCTGCTTTCAAAGAAGTAGAAGAGATCAACCATTCATCAAAACTGACTGTGGCTGAGGCAATTCCTTTATATCCTGACATTGTTAGAGATGTTGCTCCTGTGGTCACCGCTTTGCCCCCAACCCAAGTTAGTGTAGAGAGGCCATTCTCTAGACTGGAAATCATGAGATCAGATCAAATTCAGAGACTCCACAAATGTTCCTGAAGTGTTTTGCATATTTACCATTTTTTTTTGTGTTCTAAAGTCATATCCAATAAATATATTTTACACTGACAAGCAAAATGGTAACAATGGTTTGTACTTGTGACTTTCAGGCTCCATATCTCACCATCCACTACAGCTTCGTACATGAGGCTACTGTAATGTTATATAAAGTCATCTTACCGATCTTATACATAAATTTGACTTGCAAGTATTTAGCATCTGCTTAGTTCTGCAGATTCTTTCCTGTAACTGCATTGTTACTGTTTTGCTCCTAAAAATCAAAATGTTAATTTGTATTATTTTGTTAGTATTTGGTAAATCCACCTTTGGTTTTCAATACTGCCTGAATCCTTCTGGGCTCTGGATCAGATGCAAGCACATCTTGACCAAAATCTGATCCCAGGTCTCTTCTACACATTCCCAATGTTGGTGCAGACTGGACTTGGATACAAATACAGCTTTTTCTTCAAATCTACCCACAAGTGTTCAAAAGATCAAAACATTGTTACCCTTTTGCTTGTCAGTGTCTGTTCTACCTAATTAGCTTGATGATTGTATCATAAGGTGATAAACAGCCTGATGTTACCATTTTACTACAGTAAAGTTATCACTTAAACTTGCGCCGTATATGTCAGAGTCGGAGGTTTGGGAAATGTCGGAGTCAGGGCTTTGCCTTGCCGACTCCACAGCCCTGCATCTCATTACTCTTTCCTTGTAGTAGAATAAGGTTGCGTTCACACCTGCATTGTGATTTTCACTTATACTCCAAACCACAAAGCGTTACCAGATCCATCATATGATGAATTCAACAGAAACCCGATAGACTCCGTGGACTTATAAAAGTGTCTGTTGTGTTCCGTCATGGCGTCCGTCATTTTGATGGGATCTCCAAGGCACATGTAAAGGGGTGTTTCCATCTCAATCATTAATTGCAGATCAATAGGATAGGTCATAAGTGTCTGACAGGTATGGGGAAGACTTCGGAGACTAACACCAATCTCAAGACTGGGCCCATGTGCTGTATGGTGTAGAAGGGAGGAGTGGCCATGCAAGAATTGTATGGTATAATTGGCATCCGCCTCATAGGCGTTTTTGCCTTCCTCTGGATCAACACTATGGGCGGCATGCATGATCAGGGCTGCGCCAGATATCTGGTGTCTTTTCAGCCCGATATCAGGCACAGCCCCGTTTGCTAAATTTTTAAATGGCCTGCACACCATTATCAGGCGCATTACAGAGCGGGTAGACCAGGTTCATAAATCAGGCGCATTCTAGGCTATTGTTATGTGCATGAAATTTGGCGTGTTTGCGCCAAATTTCATACATGCCGCCCTACGAGGTTATAGGTTGGACCCAATAGACCTGTGACTTTTTCCAACTTTATCTACTATTTCAGAGTACAGTTGAGCGAGTGTGCTTGGCTATACTCAAAACTCCCACTGAAATGAACAGAGACAAGCCACCTCTATGTTCTGTATGGAGAAGTATGGGGGGCCCAAACCCGAGATAGCTGCAGGTCCCAGAGGTGGGACCCACAACTGTCAAACATTTATGGCAAATCCTGTCGATATGCCCTAAATATCTCACATAGGAATCCCTCCTTTAGCTGGCAGCACAGTTCAGATAGCCATTGACCAGAGGTGTAACTAGAAACTTCAGGACCCCAGTGGAAAATCACTAAAAGAGCCCCCACCTACCATGTGCCATTTATAATACTGGCATCTTCCTATGCAGTAGAAGGATCTTTGGGCCTCCCACAAGGCTCCAGGGCCCGGTGGTAGCTACCGCTACCTCTGCACCCCCTGTAGCTATGCCCCTGCCATTGGCCAAACACTTGTTCGTATGACAACTATCTCTCCTGACGCACCAATAGGCTATGTTCATATGGCGTAATTGCGGGGCGTAAAGTGCGCCGGGTGTTTGGGAGTACAGAACCCAGCAATTACACCGGGTGTTTGGGAGTACAGTACCCAGCAATTACACTGGGTGTTTGGGAGTACAGTACCCAGCAATTACACCGGGTGTTTGGGAGTACAGTACCCAGCAATTACACCGGTGTTTGGGAGTACAGTACCCAGCAACTACGCCGGTTGTTTGGGAATCACTAAAATGACCCCGGACTACAGTGCCAATTACACTGTTTGGATCATACCCATGCAATTACAGGGATGTTTGGGTCATCCCACAAGCTCCAGCCGGGGTGGGAGCTACGTACCACTTACACGGGTGTGGAGCAGTGCCCCTGCAATTGCCAACACGGGTTGTTGGGAGTACAGTACCCCTACGCACATAAGCTTGTTGTTTGGAGTAAGTTACGGCGCAAGTGCGCGGGTGTTTGGGAGTACAGTACCCAGCAATTACACTGGGTGTTTGGGAGTACAGTACCCAGCAATTACGCTGGGTGTTTGGGAGTACAGTACCCAGAAATTACACCGGGTGTTTGGGAGTACAGTACCCAGCAATTACACTGGGTGTTTGGGAGTACAGTACCCAGCAATTACACCGGGTGTTTGGGAGTACAGTACCCAGCAATTACAGCGGGTGTTTGGGAGTACAGTACCCAGCAATTACACCGGGTGTTTGGGAGTACAGTACCCAGCAATTACGCCGGGTGTTTGGGAGTCGCGCTGATTGGTGTGTACTCCTACGATGCAGGGGGGCGGCAGCCCGTTGGCCCCATAGATTGTCATTACTCGTGGCGCAAGGGCATGCATCCAGAGCTATACAAACAACTCTGTAGGGTGTGAAAAAATAGATCGTAGGTACAACTGTATGAAGACTAATAAAAGTCATTCAGATGAAAGTAAGGGTCCTGCCTTAACTTCAGTGGAGACCCTGTGATGATGAATTTAGAGGAGGAAAACAGAGACAAACTACTGTCCCTGTTATCACCCTATGAAAGTAACTATCTTAATGCTTGCCTCCCTAGACACAGTGTCCTTGCCCCGATAAGGGCGACTCCACCAAGAACCTGACCCTATTAGATCTGACCCCTATAATGCCCTAAAGAATAAAGTGTCCCAACATGTTTCTGCTCCTACTTATGCTTCATCAGAGAACTGTGATGTAGGTAGTGAGATCTGTGTGTAGGCAATAAAGAGTATACAGGGTTGAAGAAAATTCACTTACTGGAGCTCAGTCATAGCTCCGCTGGTGTAATGAACCTACATGCAATTTATTTTTTCACACCCTACGGAGTTGTCCTTATAGCTCTGGATGCATGTACATATATGTATATATAACCATTTTTCACTGCATATTTAATAAAAGTTATATTTTATTGATATTTGCCCTTCCAGCATTCTCTAAACAATTTAACATACTGGCGTTACTGGATTTGTGCTCTATATTCTATTTCATGTCGGCCTTTCATATTTATTCATACTTGATTGCACACAATATTTAATTAAAGTTACAAGTCCCAAAGTTACTGACTACATAACCTGCAAGCATGGACTGTATGCCTTAGCTATCATTAAGGCACCAACCTGCTATGGATGTCTACGTGAAGGTGACTTTCAAAAGTCAACAAAATACCAGAGTCATCCATTTAACAAAACTAAATGGCTAGGTCTCACCTCTAGGAGTACACCCAACCACAAACCAGGCTCGCCGTCTAACACAAGATTTATATGTACAAAAATATTCTTCTGGATCATGTAGCATTGGATGAAACAGTCCCAAGTTTGAGCCAAAGTAATGTTTTGAGTGAAAATTTGAAGGGCAATGTAAGAATAAATCAAGAATTTTTCATATTCCGGTCAAAATTTCAGTCATTGACCCTAACCTTGTCAATCATGGTCGACTGCAATATGACAACCACTCATAACATAAAACTTTTTGAAACTTTACCTGTCTTGGCATTGATGGCAAAGAAATTCTGTGGGTTCCCACTTGTGATCTTGTAGGTCAACTTATCACTGGTGTTGGAATCAGGGTCTACAGCCTGGACCTGGAGAACCGACACATCTTTTGGAGAATTCTCCATGACAGTAGGATAATATATAGGTTGCGAAGTCAGGGGGGCATTATCATTGACATCTTCCACTTCAATGTAGACCTCAATGGAAGAGAAGAGAGGGACGACTCCTCGGTCAGTGGCGTAAACTGTGAGCCAGTAGGAATTGGTGGTTTCTTTATCTAGAACATCTCCGGTGTAGATCACTCCTAGAAGACAAGAGCACAAACTCAGTTAGTAGACAATAATGCCATTTTCATATATGTATCTTAATGAGCCCAAGAACCAGTCACATCCTTAGACCAAAAACTTTTAGTAGCAGTGGAACCAATATCATGTCTGGATGACTTGAAGAAAGCTCTTGTGTAAATTCATTGCAAGTATTAGGGTACAGCCACACGGCATATATGTAAAATTCCAGTTGGATTCTATTTAAGAAACCGGACAGTGTTTTATCGTCTTTTGAATGATCTTGGGGGACGGTTCTGTCCGCGGTTTGCAGATTCGCCCGTCCCCATAACCAATGAATTGCACACCTTCCGCCCAAAAACCAGGCGGAAGATAGTGCATACGCTAAGTTTTTCCGGAACACTTAAAGGCTGTCCAGCCGAAAATCTGTTCAGTGTGCACTACTGGGCGGATTTTCTATTAATGTCTATGAGGATGGTTTCTTGACGGTTTTCAAATCCGCAAACCGTCTGAAAATCCGACCAAGAAACCATGCCGTGTGGACAGACCCTTAGGCGATTGTCTAGATTAGGTAAACCTATTGCTTACATCTATCTAGGGTTTGTTAAACTAAGGCAAGTTCTTCCTCTTGGGATCTTCTTTTGGACACCATAGCCCAGTACCATGTAATGTTTTCCACGGTCACTAGTATCCACTGGGGTCAACTGATAGGCATTGATTTCTCTGTATTGTTACTGAAGTATAAAGGGGCATCAATTACAAAGAAGTCCATGGTTATAAAATCTCATCCAACCCATTAGCAGAATAGGTATTTGCAAAGATAATCCGCTTACTACTCATCTTACAAGCCATGGTTGTGAGATAATTGTTTCATTTCTTTTTGTATAGACCTATTCCACATTTACAAATATTCAGATTTTAAAATATATTCTACTCCGATATATATATATATATATATATATATATATAAAATATTATACACTTAAAACACAGCGGTCAACCACTCAACTTTTACTACAGCCAAGCATGAGTAAGTCATGGTTGGAGCTACTTATATGCTTAAGGTTGATAGCTGTCTGCACATATCTTCCCGTACTTCATGGTAAAAAGGTGTTTACAAGTTTCAAATATGATGTTCACTCTTGGTAAATATCAAGGACAAAGGCGCCATTGTGAATAAGCAACATGGGAACTGTGGAGCACCACGTGTGAGATGTGAAAGTTGGCACCAAAGATGCGTGAGGGCGACTGACGCGCTACAATGGAGCAGCTCACCAACAAAATGAACAAGGGGGCGACCAGACGTGTGTTTAACACAACAGTTTAGTGAACCCTGCTGTGTATGGGGCCCTGGAGCAGATAAATGTCACTGCACCTCAGCTAACAAAGCTGCATTGGCAGAAAAGGCTTACATTTTCATGACAATATCGGAATTTGACCTCTGCTTCATTGAATGGATGGATGTTGGTACAAAACATCAGAGGACAAACATCCTGCAACCATTGCTGGTAGAATACAAGCTGGTGGTGGCAGTGTTCTGGTCTGGGGAATTTTTTTGGCCATTCTCTGGGCCACTCATCCATGTGGAAGGGGCCCCTAGTTTTGGTAAAATTTCCCTTAAAGACCCCCAGCAGCTGTGGGCCCCCTGGGAAAAGGGGTGTTGGCCTCTAATTTTTGGCCCTTAGCATGTTTGGGGCCCCCGGGTGGTGGAGTTTAGCTCTATGGACCCTCCAGCGCTGTGGGGCCCTGGATGGGTGTTGGCTCTATGGGGCCCCCCCAGCATGTGGGACCCTGGATTTGGGGGTGTTGGCTCTATTGGGCCCTCCAGACTTGGGAGCCCTGGATGGAGGTGTTGGCTCTATGGGCCCTACGGCAGCTGTGGGACCCCTGGATGGTGGTGTTGGCTCTATGGCCCTCCAGCACTGTGGGGCCCCTGGATGGTGGTGTTGGCTCTATGGACCTCCAGAGCTGTGGGACCCCTGGATGGTGGTGTTGGCTCTATGGACCCTCCAGAGCTGTTGAGCCCCTGGATGGTGGTGTTGGCTCTATGGACCCTCCAGCAGCTGTAAGCCCCTGGAGGGGTGTTGGCTCTATGGGAACCCCACAGCAGCTGTGGGAGCCCCTGGATGTGGTTTGGCTCTATGGACCCTCCAGCAGCTGTTTGGGAGCCCTGGATGGGGGGTGTTGGCTCTATGGACCCTCCGCAGCTGTGGATCCCCTGGATGGTGGTTTGGCTCATGGACCCCCGCGCTGTGGGCCCCGATGGTGGTTTGGCTCTAGGACCTCCAGCACTGTGGGAGGGCCCCTGGATGGTTTTGGTTTTTGGCTCACCCATGGCCCCTCCAGCAGCTGTATGAGCCCCTGGATGGTGGTGTTGGCTTCCCCAATGGGCCCTTACGGGACCCTGGGGGGTCGGCCCTGGTGATCCCTTTTCCTTGGCCAGGCGCTTGGGGGGCTGTTTCCTGAGGCTAGTCCTGCACACAGCGGTTACTCTGAATATTAGCTGGTGCTTATAATAATGACACTCGACTGTGTAAAAATATCTCTATAGATTTAGCCTCCTGCAGGGCATTCGGGGACGACTAGTTCCTCGGCAGTTCTCCTGTACCTGACAATATAATGATTTCCTTCCAAGTGCTGAAAACATTTTACGTGGAGATTTCTGGGGCTGGAGGAGCTGCTATAATAAGGCGCTTCTGGCCGCTGCCGCCGCTTCAGAGCCGGTGTATTTTACTGTACACATGCAGCCGGCAAAAAATCCTGACAAGCTCATGACCTACACTTGCTCTACTCCCTAATGGGAATTCAACCCTTCCAGATGCCTCTATAATCCAGAGAGTCTCCAGCACAGATATATATTAGAAAGCAGAGAGAAACCGTAGAAGTAGACAAAACTCAGGAACGTGTTCGGCTAATATCCCAGTGTCTGGGGGAAAGGGAAGGGATTATGGCGAATGCTCTGGTCTGGTAACCTAAGCTCATGCATTAATGTTTCAGCTGTCACACACTATACCTGACCAGTAACACGGTGACGTGCGTGACGCCGAGCCCGGCTTAATCACTTGCACAAACAGGATCTGCTTCATACATCGGCTCCATAGACTCTCAATGACAGGGACATTTACTGCCCGTTATATGAGCTGCAGAGCTCCGCAGTATAAAGTGATTGCTTGTTTTGGTTCTCCTTGCACGCTATCAGATGGCCAAAGTGGGACACATTATTTTCTATTACACCGCACTTCTTGTCCCATGTGTCCATGGTGTCGCACCTTTCCATATATCAAACACTAATAGTCATGGACCATTGCATGAATACTACTTTTAATATACACATGGCACCATCACAGTATACAATGAACTACCCCCCCCCCCATCCCACTGCAGAGCAACGTGATACAAGAGGGAGCTGTCCTACATGAGCTTTAGCTCGGACTTCCCCTATGTCTTTTTCCTTTCAGCCATAGAATTTAAAGTCTATTCTACCCACATAAAGTGAGGTTAACAAAGGTGAAATGGTCCCCAAAGGTCAAGATGGGCACATACCTACCAACCTTTTGGATGGTCAAAAAGGGACACTTAGGGCGACATGTTCTAAGACGCAAGCGGCATTCTTTTGGTCTATTGTGCACCAAAAATACTCTTGACACCATATCCTAAATGTAAATGAACTGTAATATACCAAGACTAGGCGCATTATACACGGTACCAAATATTAATAACAGGTCAACAACAATGTATTTGTTCTAAATAAGCGCATTCTAACACTTATAGTAATCAACACTGCATACCAAGTCACCTCCATAACGTAAATGTGCCAATAAGAGGTGTACTACATATAGTAGCAATGAGACACTGTGCACCTCCATAACGTAATGTACCTATAGAGGTGTATTACATATAGTAGCAATGATACACTGTGCACCTCCATAACGTAATGCAATCATAGGGGCGTATTACATATAGTAGTAATGATACACTGTGCACCGCCAGAACGACATGCGCATATAGAGGTGTATTACATATAGTAGTAATGATACACTGTGCACCTCCATAACGTAATGCGCCTATAGAGGTGTATTACATATAGTAGTAATGATACACTGTGCACCTTCATAACGTAATGTGCCTATAGAGGTGTACTACATATAGTAGTAATGATACACTGTGCACCTCCATAACGTAATGAGCCTATAGAGGTGTACTACATATAGTAGTAATGATACACTGTGCACCTCCAAAAACGTTTATGCGCCTATTAGAGGCTGTCATTACATATAGTAGTAATGATACACTGTGCACCTCCATAACGTAATGCCATTATAGAGGTGTATTACATATAGTAGTAATGATACACTGTGCCCCTCCATAACGCAATGCAATCATAGGGGCGTATTACATATAGTCTAAGCAATGATACACGTGTGCGACCACACCATAACGTTAATCTGCCTATAGATGTGTATTATCATACAGTATTTAATGACAAAAACACTTGATGCACCTGCCCCATAACGTAATGCCGCCTATAATGTGTATTACATACATAGTAAGTAATGAATACAACTGTGCCCCTCATAACGCAATGCAATCATCGCGGGCGTATTGACCATATAAAGTAACAATCGATACACTGTTAGCCTCAGATTGTCTGCCAAATGATGGCTTTCTCAGGACTGCATTAAGTTTAACCTAATGGCACAGGTATAACCAAACCCCACATTTTTGGGAGGATCGTAATTTCATAGCGCAGCTTTTAACACTGATAAGCTTGCGCCTTAAAAAAAGGCCACTAGAGCGATGCCAATTTTCAGACATTCGACGCTTATAGCAACATAGTATGGTAAGCGGGCAGACAATTTTAATATTCTGGTAGCTCTAAACACCCAAAAAGAGTCAGAGGAATATTCGTCCATCCTAACTTACCTGCGAAGTATCTGCAAACGCGTCGAATAAAACATGTCTTTTCTGACCCTTAATGCAACAGACTGCAACATTTACACTTTTAAATGCGTTCAAAGACGTATGGGAGTGTTCCTGAGAGCATCGAGCAACCACACATGTACTATTAGACATATATTCATATTCACATCTAATATATAAATATAATATATATATCATATTATATATATAAATATTATATATAAAATATAACAATTATAACATAATATATCAGGCGCCATTACTGCTGTGCGAACAGGCAGAACTGTCTCGATGATGTCGTAATGGAACAAATATTGCGCAATTTAGGGCAACAAAAAATTCTCTCCCTTTTTTTTTTCTCTCAACACTAGTAAAATAATAAAAAGTAATTTCTGATAAATATCAAACTATATAAAATT
This sequence comes from Phyllomedusa bahiana, assembly GCA_025379985.1. Classification (NCBI taxonomy): domain Eukaryota; kingdom Metazoa; phylum Chordata; class Amphibia; order Anura; family Hylidae; genus Phyllomedusa; species Phyllomedusa bahiana. Next base: position 30,066 of record JAODAL010005716.1, on the reverse strand, counting down.
AAATTATAATAAAATTTCAATAATTGAAATACTACTAAAACTAAAGTTAATATAAATCGATATATCTAATAATATCTCAAAAAGTAAAAAAAATCTCTCCCATAAAAATGTTTGTAAGATTAATATAATCTAAAATGAATTTAAAATGAAATAATATAAATGAATTACACCAATACAGCATCTGCCATAAATCCTGTTCTCAATCGTGTATTTACAGAGTTAGCGGAGCATTATCAGTCATTACAAACACATCAGAGCGGGATAGAAATAAAATAAAAGGTGTTTGACTAGCAGGTCAGTGATAAAAACTAGGGTAGGACTTGCATGTTGCATCACAAGCCTTCAGCAAGACATGTGGTGTTTTCCCTGCTAACTTCCGCTAAAATTGCGTCACATACACGTTTGGCACATTACTAATGCATGTTACTAATGTGCCAAAGTTCCATAATGAACCAAACACACAGGCGAGGCGCGATGGAAATGGAATGGAAAGGTAGAGACAACTGTTAAATTGTCACACAAATAATTTTGTATAGCCTAAACATACTCAAAAGCCACTCCCTGTCAAGTGAGACAACCCTCTTAACTCCCATACATCCATTAAGAATACTAGAACAACAGAAACCAAGTATATGACAATACTATGAAGCACTCAGCTAACATACAACTCCTTGCCAGACACCGAATGAATACTCCTTCTTCATAAAGGGCCAGCAATCAACCATTCCCACTAACCGAGCTCACAAATGTAGCTGCGTCAATGGTATCTGATGGTCCTGATAGTTGTTTGCGGAGCAGTATCTCGCGTAAGCAAAGCGAAAGCAAAAAGGGCAGAGGATTCCCCTGCCATACACCTTAATCAATACGTAAAGATATTTAAGGTTTCTCGCGGAACCTCATTTTATATTACAAAGTACATACAAGCTAACTAACTCCCTGTGATAGCGCGATAATGCGTCAGATGCAGTACCTTATGGATGGTGTAAGGAGTCCCAGCAATGAGACCAATTCCCACTAATAGAGCACACCATGTGTCTGCATGTTCACCTGATCGATGGTCCTGGATGCACGCTGTGCTGTTGTGTGGGCATTAAGTAAGCAGGACACAGCAAAAAATGTTGCCGGTAGTCATCCCCTGCCATCATGTAACAATACACTACAGGATATTTTGGGTCTTTTAGTGGACCTTATTTTAGGACAAGGAAGCAAACAAACTAACAACCCTCATATAGGAGATAAGATGTAGTCACTTGGATGATTATAGGAGTCGCACTTCCTATTCAACAGTGTGTGTAATATGATATATATATCACACCATAATATATATATTTAAATATAAATATAAATATATATACATAAAGGCAATGCATTATGACATTACCTGATAAGGTCTTACAAGTAGCAGCAATTTGGATTATAATGAAGAGGTACTAGATAAGTGGGGCTGCCCTTTACGAGGTGCAATTACTCCACTTTAGGAGATAAAAAGGAAAGCTTAGGAAGTATTTGCGATACATTTTCTGTTCCCCTTCTCTTTATACACCCCTCAGCAATCAGGTTATGGTGAATACAACAAATGAAACCATATTCACAGTGAGTCTGGTAGACGTATAGACGAGCTTCTATAAAATAGAGTATGTGCATAAAGTGTAATTTTCTATTGTATGCTCCTGCAATTGATTATTGGATTCTATCTGTTTCCTCCTCCTGAGGTTTGTGTATTGTTGGTAGTTTTTCCATTTGCTATAAATATGTTCCTCCACATTTTTCGCCGTTATTGCAAATACGCAATGACAATTATAGATCTAATTAATTAAATATTATCAACATTGAAATTTTTAAAGCGAGCGCCATTGATTCCAGTAGGCCGCTGTACCAATCGCGTAGGGATAAGCCATACATACATACAGCAAACGAGAAAAGGATAAATGAAAGCAATTGGACAATTGGCACGACTGAGGTAAGAGGAGGACCCTACCCGCAAGGGCTATTACCAAACTACGTGAAGGGAGAGAAAGACGCACACAAGGAGGAAGAGCGAGGGGCAGACATTACGCAGGGGTTCGGAAGTTGTGACAAGTCTTTAGAGTGAAGGTTGTAGGCAAGCCTGAAAAAGGCGTTTTTTCAAGGTTACATTTTAAGTTGGTTGAGAAGTGAGGAGAGTCGTGATGTTTGGGGCAGTGTTTCCAGAATGTGGGTCAGGAAGCACGAGAGAAAGTCTATGGACTCGGACGGTTGTGCGTGATGGAGCTGCATTTACAATCGCAAGTTGATAGAACAGAGGAGCAAACGGAGTCCTTAGTCGAGCGAGCCAGTATAGATTACGCGTGAGGAGGAAGAAGATACCTCTGAAAATTCAGGGCCAAGATTCATGAATCGAGGCGCGAGAGGTCGTGTGAGAGCCTGATGTCAGACAAGGTCTTAGTCTAAGCTTGAAATGAATCCTGCTGGAGCACTGGGAAGCCAGAGAAGCAGGATTATGAGGCGAGGAGAGTGCAAAAGGATCTCAGCTGAAGGAGTTAGAGGCTAGCTATAATACGGCGGACAGGCAGAGCTTTACAAGGATGGATTGAGCGTGGAGTCTAGGGTGCCAGCGGGAGCCCCATAGCGAATGCGATGCCTTTGTAGTCATGTTAGTATCTAGGCGGGCAATGACAAGGCAATCGGACTAAGTCATTTTTGTGGTGACATAGTTATGAGGATGACGGATTGCGAGACAGAATTTTTCAGTGATGAGCCGGCAGGCAAGAACGGCTGCGAGGCCTTTGGGAGTAGATGCGACTCTTGAAAGAATAGACTGAGAAGTCTAGGATACACCCCCTCAGACAAGCGAGTACTTGTCGGCCCAGGTGCGAGAATTCTGGAAAAGCGCCTTCGAAGAACTGTGTAAATAGACAGAATATCATGCTGGCGGCCCGGGCTAGAGTAGCGTTTATCGCAGCGTCTTACTGATTGGTAAAGTAAGAAAGGTCGTTTTCTGTTTTTCTCCAAGCGTTTATTTTTAGGACGTGAGCGGAAAAGAAGAGGAAATGGAGGACAGACAGTCACGGATCCCGGAGAGAGAGAAAGTGACAACTGGCCAGAAGATGTAGGGTCTTTGGAGGAATAGTTTCGGTCACTCATCAGCATACAGGTGGCGTAATGAAAAAGCCGTGTGATGCTATGAGCTGACTGAGGCCCAAGATCGTATTGATAAGAAAGTTACATTCACAGTGGCCCAGTACTGCGACGCTTAGCGATGTGGAGACACCACGGAGAGAAGCGCCGAGTGTGAGAGGAAGGAGTGCGGAGAAGAGCGCAGAGAATTAAAAGACGCTGAACACGCCGATCAAGTGAGGATAAACGAGGACGATCCAGAAAGGGCCACGTCTGTGATGCCCGAGAGGGAAAAGTTTAGTAGCAGAGGAATGGTCGACAGTGATCAATAGGTAGCAGAGGACAGGTCTACAGAGGAGAGCACAGAGTTAGTGGCATGAGGCTTTAGGCAGTTACTAGGTCATTGATAGATTTCTTTCTGTACCATGATCTTTCCTATAGTCCTGACATAAACAATAGAGTAAGATTCTTCCCACACTTCTCTTATATGACATATTGTGGTGCATTGCGAAATAAATATTGGAAATCATAATAAACTAGTAATAGTGCAAAAGTAGAGACTGAGATCCAAAAAAAATTCATCATCTAGCATGTGCGCGACAGAAACCATCTATAGACGTGCAGCAAAAGACAAAACTTGAAGAAAAAGGACACAAAATAGTATGAACACATTCAACATGAATTTCTCCACTCTGGCAAGAAAATTCCCATGTCAGTTGTAAAGTTTGAATGATATCAACCAACTCTTCTCAATTGCAAATTTTAACCATGCTGAATTTTTAATGTTTTCAAAATCCGCACAAACATGTGCGACAAATTCACACCAAATTTGGCACTGTTTCCCCGTAGAAAGGATGTATGTTCCACCAGAAAACTGAAAATCTGCAAGATATCTGTCCCACCTTGACGTATCTTTTTACTGCGACTAATTTTCTGAGGTGTGCCGATTAACTTTTTGATTGTTCGGGGAGTGAAGTAAGGTGACACACCTTTTGTAAAGTGACTTGTGAGGATCTTTGGGCACCACCTCTGGTGTCTAATGTTAAGATCATTGCCACACCAATTTGTGGCGGAGGACAACCATTAGATGTAGTGTTGCCCAAGTTCAATCTTCTTCCCTGAGTTCATTTTGAACACACCATATCATTCTGACCAATTCACATCGATTTCTTACAGTTTAGTCCTCTCCTACTGCCAGAGTCCTAAATCCTGAATGTTTTAAGCGCATCATCGACCCTTCATAAAAATATAGGTTCTAATAGTATATGGTTCTATGTTATACTGTTTTGAATGAGTAACACTTACATTACCATTGCCAATGCCTTTACTGCCCCTACACGCACTTGTGCTACTTTCCAACGTCACATCTCATCTATCCTTATACTTCTCCCAAAAGCGCCCAATTGACATAATTAGAAGGTGCTTAACCTATATTACGCTGTAAATCGGAAGAGATATTTGTGCGCAGAACACAATGTTAGTGCTTGACATAGGAGTGACAGTGCGCCCAGCAGTCGATCAACACGATGCAAGGGATACTGGTTTAAAGTAAACAAATTTCAAAACCATAAAAACAAAAAAAAATAAACATATACCCAAATACCTTAGCAGTCTTTCCTTTTCACTTTCCAAAAACGAGAAGTTGACCTCAAAGGAGTCATTTATATTCAGATAGAATTTGACTTGATCCAATAACCTAAGTAGCATCTCGAGCTTAGTAAGTAGTCTCTTGGTCCTCACTACAGGATTAATTCAGATCAGATTTGGAGTGAGGTGAAATCGAAACAACCTTATCTGAACACCATTGCGACCGCTCTATAGAAAACTTATTAGATAACCGAGGAAGCCACAAGCAAATATCAAAAATGTATACCACATTCATCTCCATAAATTGCCATCAGATGGCGGTTTATAACTGATGACGAAGAGCAAGGGGCGTTGCGCCTGTAGGCGGGCGCATCTCTACTACAGCCAACTAACCACTTCTGCACAAGTCGGCCCACTAGCGGAAGATACACATTCAGTACTATAGAGAAGGCAATTGATACAGTCGGAACTGAATATTTACCCATGTTAAAGAATAACTACAGTATCATAATGCGCCTACTGACAACTATAGAGTTTAACCAGTCAGCAAAGATACATCGACACCGCCAAGCTCACAGACCCTAGTTTAACTATCATATTATAATGTACGAGCAACATAAATAACCCAGTTAAAGAGTCTACAAAATGACGCCGAGTTCTGGGGCAATGTCATGGAGAACAAAGTGATATAACCAAATGTACAAACTCAATCTCACCATGCAACCACCATATCAGTACAAATTACCTATCCACACATTTGGATCAGCTACACCCATGTTAGTAGTCATTTAATGATGAGAAACGGGACAAGGTCATACATTAAGATACATAAAAAAAAAAACGTGTTATTCAAAAATAGCCCATTTGAATATGTTAAATTCTTTGGTCGACATTATGTTCAGCTTGGAACCAAGCAATTCGATTTTGCTGAAACAGCCGCAAATAAATGACATTTTAGTTTTCACGAAATTTTGGTGTACTAACATTTTTTATCAGGCATTTTGATGTGATCCAACTTAATCGTTCCGCAAGCTCTCTGGTCTGAGTCACACTTAACAGTTCGACATTATTTCCGCTTACCATAACATAGATACGTTACAGGAACGGGAAGTGACCTTGGACCAGAAGTGATGCCACACTAGAAGCGCTACTGGATCGGGAGTATAGCTCTTGAAACCCAGAAATAACCCTACCCCTATCTTAGAGTTAGGGTTATATTTACAATTGGAGATAGAGCTAGGATTAGAGAGAAAAATGTGGTCAAACCATCATCAAACTGAAGACAGACTTATGCGTCACATATAAGGAGTTTATTCAGTAGAAACCAAAATTTTGCTTACGCCAATTGAATTTTTGCGCCCTACATTTATCCAAAAAGTATCAGCCTCTTTTGAAGAGCGACCCATCTATATACCACTCTGATTATCCAACTACCCAAATGGATACTAGTACTCTCGCACTACGCGCATCAAACAAAATGTAAAAGCATGCTCTATAAAGTGGCCTGATGTTTCCCTTTGTACAAATTGAGATACAAGATCAGAGAAGAAGACTGATGGCGGCGTCAACGATGTAATTAATATCTTTAAGTCCATATCCCGTTTTAAGCAGCTCAGAACGATTAACTACTTTCAACTTGAATTTTTCCTTGTGACATTTTACAAATGTTCCCATTTTGATAACAGCAACAATGTGGAGTAAAAGTCGCCAATTCTTCTCTCAAAGAATACTGAGCCTGCGAATAGAGTCCTGGAGACGCGTTCCTCACTGTGAAAATGATCCAATTTCTTGATGGTCTCCTTTGTAAATTGCTCGACAATCGACGTACATCTCACCTTAGAGGAAATTGTCTGAAATTTTTTACATCTTTCATCGTCCCCACTTAGCACATGAAAGGAGAGCTCAAAACTTGAGATTTTTAAATTTGGGGTCAATGCACCTGAACTTCCAGATAGCTCATCAATGACCACAGGGAGGTGTGTGCATTTTTCAGAAATTACATGGGAGGGGGGACGGCCAATTAGCTGCTATTTTTACGAGCATAAAATTGCGGGCATTACTGCAGTTGTATTGTATGAAACATACCTGTATATAATGAATGAGATAATCAATCCCTAAGTCTCATAGAAATAATATGAATGGTGAGAATAGCAGGTGGCAGCATTATGGGAGAGATACAATCCTATCTTTGATTTGGAGAATTTCAGTTTTTGCCTTAAAGGGAAGGTGTCATCAGAAAATGTTATACACATTTTCTAAAAATTTCTTGTTGCGCTTTTTAATTTTTTTAAATTTCCATATCTCTATTAATATATATATTTTTTTTAAATCTTAAAGTCCTACAGTTTTCACTTTGGCCAATAGACCTAATAATTGTCTGACACTTCCTGTTCTGTACGGAAAACTTTTCGGCAGTCTCCTCATTGTCAGCACAGGCAGGGTTACGCCAAAAGTTGACACCAATGTGCAATTCAATATAAACACAGTATCCGAGCCAGTCACTAATAGGAGTTGGCATAGCTCCTCCTCTCCAACCTCCCCACCACACTGACTTCTCTCTTCTACCAGGTCACAAGAGCCTAAAGAAGACTCTCCTAATAGCAGAGATACATCTCAACTGTGTCCTGCTATCCTGTTCACAGGCCCCTCAATTGTCTCATGAAGCAGACTGTAAAAAACATTCTCTAAAATTGCTGTTATAAAAAAAGCAGCTCAACAAGATGTGCGGCCACTTCCTCTCACCAACAACTCCAAACTATACGCATACAACATTAATAATAACAAAAACAACTAATCACAAAAAAAAAAAACTGCGGAGTAGAGTCTAGACTCTCTTACCCTTTAAACAACAAAAAAAAACAATAGCTTCAATCAACTAGCTTTATTGAGTTAAATGGATGCACACGGCCCATATAGAAATCATATAAGGTCCACAATCTGAGCGTTATTCTAATCTTAAGAGAATTTTTATTTCTAAACTCAATTCAGTCAGTGGAAGAACTTAGTGTCTGCGCAAACTACTCGCGAGAGCACATACTACTTAGTTAATTCAATTTCTTGTTTGCCGCATCAGCGACTGCGCAATATACTTATTCTGCACAAGCATCCCAATCAGGAACCCACCATGTCAGCGTGTGTAGTCCCTAAGGTCCTAAGAGATTAAGTGGCGAGGCTCGACAGCTGTGCTCTCTAACCTACCACGTCTTCTCCCATTGAATCTATGCGCTTCTCGGCATAGTGTACAATTCTGAAGTCTGTTAGTGATGTTACACATGATTGGAGAGGACTATTCCTACAGAAAAAATCTGATGTTAATTCACTGCAAGAATTCCGTGGATCGAATACATTAGCGATTTCGTCTGCCGCGAGGATTTTATTATTTATCATTACCAGAGGTCTGTCATTCGCCGTCTATATGTGAGAGAGGGTTCCTAGACCATTTTCTCAATAGAGCAAACCAGAGCCGAATCCAAGGAGGATTTTTTTTTTATTTAAAGGGGTTTTCCAATACTTGAAAAAATTCCCTACTGCACTAAAATAAAAAATGAACCCATACAGTAGCACGGGAGCACCAGATGACATCACATGATACTTCAGCCAATCACTGGCCTCAGCAGTCATGTACTGGCCTCTGTGTCACAATCCCGTACCGCTGCGCAGGCATGGTGACTGGCTGCATGCGAGTGTCCGTGATTGAAGACGAGCGAGCTACAAGTGACACCATTGAGCTACCATTCGGTCTGCCACCTTCTAATGGCTCTAGCAGGAAGGCTTGGAATAGCAGTTGCGATGATTAGAAGGCGCAAGTCTGTTTGGTAACAACAATATTTTTTAAGTTAAGCACAGTGGGAGGTGGTGGGGAGATTTTCTTAAAGTCCTTATAAGAAAGCCCCTTCAAATCTTTCCTACATCTTTGAATTATATACGAGACGACACCAGCTGTGAACTATCTTTTCGTGCACTATCCGCCGCAACTACGAGCACACAAAATGCGAACATCTTACAGAATCCAATTATTTGAGCGCAGGAGAAAAGTAAATATGTGGATCCAACGAGGAATCCCCTCAAATTCCTCATTAAAATCCATCATGTGAACTTTCCCTTAGACTCTTATGCAAAATCTGTAACAAGCCCCATTAACCCACCAATCCCATTCTATCTGAACGTGATCCTTCTTACAAGGTAAGAGTAGAGCTGTTGGACCAAGCACCTCCAGTTCGAACGCAAATCCTCGAGTCTAAATACTATCACTCGAGGCCTTACAAATAGCAGCAAAAACATATCAAGTAAGGGCTAGGATCTTATTATGGAGAACACCTGTTCAATATACACTGACAAAAAACAATTAGACGAAGGCAAAAAAATTACATAAAAACAGGTTTTCTAAAGTAATTTTACAGAATATTTGGAGAAAAATAGTAAGAGTTCAGAGATGTAATTTAGAATGAGTCTCTTATTGCCCCAATGCAAAATCTGTAACAGGCCCCAGCACCCATCATGTGCCATTTATAGGGGTGCATCCACACAGCAATGCCAAAATACTGGTCGGATTCTGATTAAAGAATCTGGCCAGTATTTTGTCGTCTTTTGAATGGTTTTGGGGATTGGTCTGTGGTTTGCAGATTCCCCGTCCCCCTCAACCACTGACATGTTCATACTCGAAAACCAGGCGGAGAAATGAACATGTTCTATGTTTTCGGACACCGTCGGTGTAAAAACCTCCGCACGAAAATACCCGTTCATGTGGACTGCTGAACGGATTTTCTATTAAAGTCTATGTGGATGATTGAAAGTCGGTTTTCAGACGGTTTTCAAATCCGAAAAATGTCTGAAAAACCAACCAAAAACCCAGCCATGTGGACGGACCCTAATACTGGTATCTTCTTCTTTTGGCCACCTTAGACAGGACCCCAAGTGTGAATTCTTCACTTTCAATAGAGATACAACTGCTTCCATGATAGAGCAATGAAATGCAGCATGCAATGGTATGGGGGGGGGGGGGGGGGGAGAAGACACATTTTTGTTCTCAACTAATTTAAGAAGATATTCTTCTCTATAACTTCTGAGATACAGTGCGAGCCCATGGTCGGCTATGGATACAACAATATATATTCTATACAACTAGGAATCTTTGTAGAGTCAAAATGGCCTATAGCAGATCCTGAAATGCCCCATGGTGGATAATGCCAACTGAGCAGAAGGGCATGTTCTTGTTTGCCTTCTCCATTACCATTTTATGACCAATGTGTTGACCTCCAACTTTTATTTGTTAATATAGAAGAGTCTAAAAAGAACAAATACATCCATCCTTATCTCTCCAGACCACAATTACAAAAAGCAAAAGAAAAGGGACCAATGTTGACTGAATTCTTTCTATCCAAACAACCATAGTAGCTGCATAGTCTATGTTCCAAATAAAATAGAATCTTTAGTAATATCATGTGCATAACTATAGAGAGTACATAGATAGGAGTTGGCTCAAAGACCCTCTGCCATACTAGAGGACACCACTAACACAAAAGGTATAAGGTAGGTGGGTGGTCCTATCCTATATTCTACATTGGGGCTTCAAAGCTACTCTGTTAACATATGTTGGCCCTTACAAGTAAAGGCTGAAATGTTCATTGAGTAATTGGTCAATATTTAAAGACCTCTTGACATAGTTAAATAGTTTGGAAAGCTAAAAAAGTGTCAAAAAAAGACATTAGTCAACAACATCAACACATACACATCCATCCAGCTCGACCTATTGTCCTATTGGGTTGATCCAAAAAAACCTCATGAGGTAGAAGCCAATTGTCCTAATTTTAGGGAAAAAATCCTTCCCGACTCCAATCTGACAATCAGAATAAATCCCTGGATCAACGACCCTTCTCCAGAATCCCGGTCACTATAACTATGTTATATTTTATTACATCTAAAATGTATCCAGACCCTTCCCAGAATCCCTGTCACTATAACTTGTGCTCATTATTACATCTAGAAATGTATCCAAGACCCTTCTCCATAATCCCGGTCCACTATAACTTGTTAATATTACATATAGAAATGTAACCAGACGTTCCTCAGATCCCGGTCACTATAACATTGTTATATATTACAACTAGAAATGATCCCCAGACCCTTCTCCAGAATCCCGTCACTATAATTCTGTATATTAATACATCTAGAAATGTATCCAGACCCTTCTCCAAAATCCTGGTCACTCATAACTTGTTCTATACTTATTACATCTAGAATGTATCCAGACCCATCTCCATGAATCCTGGTAACTATAACTTTTATATATTATTACATCTAGAAATAATCCAGACCCTTCTCCAGCAATCCTGGTTCACTATAACCTGTTTATATTATTACATCTATAAATGATCCCAGACCCCTCTCCAGAATCCTGGTTCACTATAACATGTTACTTATTACATCAAGAAATGATCCAGACCCTCTCCAGAACCCGTCACTATTACACTGTTATGTTATTACATCTAGAAATGTATCCAGACCCTCTCCAAACTCCCGGTCCTATAACTTGTTAAATATTACATCTAGAAATGCATCAGACCCTTCATCCAGAATCCCGGTCACTATAACTTGTTATATAAAACATCTAGAAATGTGTCCAGACCCTCTCCAGAATCCAATCCACTATAACCTTTACATTATTACATCTAGAAATGTAACCAACCCTTCCCAGAATCCTGTCACTATAACTTGTTATATTATTACATCTGAAATGTATCCAGACCCTTTTTGAGCTCTGTTAGTGAATTGCCCCATGACAAGTTCCTTGGCAGAGAGTTCCACAGTCTCAACTGCTCTTACAGTAAAGAATCCCTTTCATGATTAATGTAAGAAACCTTCTTTCCTTCTCTAGAGACGATAAGATGCCCCCCTTGTTCAAGATACAGTCCTGGGTATAAATAGAGTCCGGAGAATCTCTATATTGACCTTTAAATATTATACAATATTTCTTATGTCCCCCGAAGCGCGCTTCATTTCCTCTCAACAAATAACCTAATCTTGCTCATCTTTCTGGGCATTGTAGTCCACCCAATCCTTTATTATTTTTAGTGTCCATCTTTGAACCTGCTCCAGCTCTACAATGTCTTTCTTACGCCCTGCTGTCCGAAACTCTCCACAGTTTTCATTGACAAAAATGTCTCCAAGGTTAATTTTTTTAAAGAATTAAGAATATTTGGAGGAAAATCAACAAGAGGAACAGCTCTTCATACTTGCACCACGTGAAGATCTAAATAGACAGGGAAGACTATCCTACCTATTGCTATAGAAGGGTTTTACAAGATGTATAAAAATTGCAGACAAGTAGCAGACAGCCCCATCAGTCTACACGAATCTGCCGGGGGCAAGATATTTTCTAAATCTTCATCTCATAGAAGGAAAAGGGAATTCTCTGCTGGTCGTCTCAGGACGCAGGTAGGAAGCCAATTGGAAACATTTAAGACACGAATCCCGTGTTCCCGTCCGGCCAAATTAGACGTTAAATGTCAGTTTATTCTTCAGTGTTTTATTTTAATGAAACAAAATAATCCAGACCGCAGGAGCGAGGGTTTAACACAAGTTCCTGCTGAGATGCAATATTGAGCCATCATGCTCAGCAACACTACGGGAAAGAAGGAGAGGACAGCCGCGGAGGATTGGGCAGAGCAGGGCTCTACTGCATTACCAATCCTGGTATTTAAAGACTACATCATGGTCGGACCTACAGGGGGGCAAGACCCTTAGAGTTGATGTTGGGTGGGGGCGGAGGACTAGACCATTTTACCTTTCGCATTATTGGCATTATTGCACAGATGATAACACGGTTTGTTGATTGTAACATTGTAGACCGTCATTACGGGAACTTAAATATTCCAAACACACAGCACGCACAAGTCAGGTTGATTCTTGTACAAAGCTTTTTTTGTAGCCGAGAGTGGACTCCTGGGAGTTTTCGTTCATGCTGAGCAGTATGGAGGTGGAGAAACAACAGGAACTCGGAAAGGTTTTTGTCGGGAGAGGCAGACATTTTCTAGTCAATAACATGCACCCATGCTGATCTGTGCTCCTAGTTTCTGGATGATACACAGCCAACATTTTTGTGAATTTGTTCAGCCCAACATGCAGGGGTATTAGATACGTGCAAACCAGGGGAGAACTATAGAGGATGTCCTGAAGCCAAAGGCAACATGTATGTACGGGGCTGCGCCTGTAGTCTGGTGTCCTTTCAGCCCAAAAACTGGTGCAGCCCTGTTCTCTAGAGGTATGAGCAGGCACACTCCAAAATTAGGTGCATTATCGGGTGCCTGAGATCGGGGGGGGCATGCTGGAGGGGTGTTGCACCAAAACCGTATGATTCTACATATTTATGACAGGAGGATAGAAAAATTACATTACTACTGGAAAAGCAAGATCAAGTTAAAAGTGGTTTACCTGAGCCTGTGTTGTAGTTTTGGAACTAGAAAGCGTCAAATCTATGACCCAGAGTAGAACAGGTTTATAGATTCAGGTGCATTCTGCGCTACAAATAAAATTGACGACTGGGTGACCAAATTCATACATGTCGCCCATAAAGTGCATAGCAATAGGTCACACAACTATTTCTACCGACCACACATACGTGTAATGTACACTCAGCTGAGCACTGTATGTGTCCAGAAAGGGAAAAGCAAGAAAGCCGCAACCAGACTCCTCAATTTTGATGAAAATTACCCAAAAACATTGACCCTATCCCTTATTGTAAGTTAGGCTAAAGAATAGGGTTAAGGCTTCTTTTACTGGCCTTTAACGATTACCATCACCTCGTGGCTCCACCTTGTCTCTTTCAGTTGATGTCACTATTGTGAGTGATGTCAACCAGACTCAGTGCTGCACCCAACGATGAGGTGATGTTGGCAAGAAGTGAGGTCACACCATTAGAGGCGAGGGGACACTGGACCAAAGCGAGAAGGGATGAGAGATGTCGAGGAATGGTAAATCAACCTGCTCAAGCTCTACAATAGCGTAGAACCCACCTGCACTTGAGGTCCCCTTGATGATTGGGAGGTGGGCTTAAGCATTTTTGGCCAAAAGTGTGAACTGAGAACCTCAATTTTTTTCATGTATCCAGTTATCAGAAAATGCTTTTTTCCAAATTTCCTATGCCCCCATTTGACTTTTTCCTTAGTCCATAATGTGCCACTGTTTTTTGAATTTGAAATGTCTATATGAATTGCTGCCACACCAGTGTGCATTTGTTTTTTCAAACAAAGCTTTTCCATGTGCAAAACCAATATCTTTCTTGTGCACTGATGCCCCAAAACCTCTACTAATTCAATATCTACAAGGCAGTAAACAAAAACTGTGAGCCCAGGTTAGGGATAGTTTAAGGGTTAGGGCTAAAGGACTAATTCAGTTGCAGCCCTATCAGTTGCTTTTTGGTGGGGTCCCACAGTTTAGACCTCTAGGATCATAAAGTGATGGCATATTTATTTATATAGTGGTGACACATTACAAAGTACTGAACAGAAAATCTCAACACTCACACCACCCCCTTTCCTTTGCCTATCAGTATGTTTTTGGAGAGTAAGAGGAAAACGGAGTACTAACGCAACCCCTACAAACTCCTTGCAGATGATGCCTGTGGTCGGATCTGGACCCAGGACCTTAGCGCTGTAAGACAACAGTGCTGACCCCTGAGCCAGCGATATGCCATCCCTTTTACACAGGGATCTGGCCCACCACACTCTAAGGGCTTGTTCACATGGAATTTTGATTCTGTATTAACATCCACTTTGAAGATGCGTGTCGGGGACCAACAGGACGGACCCAGAGACGGATCTTACAGTTAGCAGTGAGTTTATCACTGCGGGCGATGAGGAACACGGAGCGGTGTTCACATGAGAGATCGCCGCTGCGTGTTTACCTCCTGCCTGTCGGGTCCGTCTTGCGGATGCGATCAAAGAATTGCATGTCAATTCTACAAAGCGGATGTTAATACGGAGTCAAAACTCCGTGTGAGCAACCCCTAAGGCTATGTTCACACGGCTTAATTGCGGGACGTATTTCGTCCCACAATTACGCCGTGAGTACGGGGGCGGAGCGGGGCGGGGGGGGGCCATTCAGCCCGCGGCCCCCAATAACATGCTTTAAACCACAGCGAAAGATACGCCGTGAATAAGTAGCATGTCACTTTTCTCCCCCCCCCGCTCGTCTATTGTGCGAGCAGGGAGGGGGGAAAAAACGTAATCCATAGTTCTCTTAAAAGAAACTGTGGATTACCATAAATGACTGGACGGATTCCAGCCGTAACGGCGCGAATTACGGGCTGAAATACGTCCCCAAGAATAAGCCGTTTTTGGAACATAGCTTTAGGGCCAATGTTCACACGTTTTATTTGGAATTTTGGAAGGCTTTTCCCGGAGCGTTTCCTCGGCCCAAAACCCTCGTCCAAAAACGCCCCCAGTTCTTTTTAATATTTTCCTATGTTAAAACCTCATTGTAGTTCACACACGAGGTTTTTTTACAGCTTCTTTTTAAAAAAATGTCATGTAAAATTCCTTGGAAGCATGTTTTTTGGAGTGGTTTTTTTTAGGCCGCGGTTTTTTTTGGCGCAGATTTTGGCGGTTTTTTGGGTGTGTCTTTTGGGCGTGGGTGTTGGCACGTTTTTTTGTCCTGCCTATTAATTTGTATGGGTGAAAACCTCGTCGAAAACCTGATCCAAAACCTCGACCAAAACTTCGCCAAGAAACGCCTCTAAAACCTCTTCTGAAGAAGCGTGTTTCGGGCGAAGTTTTGATGTGGTTTTGGGCGAGGAAACGCTCCGAAAAACCTCGTCCAAATAGGCCCGTGTGAACATGCCCTAATTGTGGCTCCCGAGAGCTTAGACACATGCTGGGTTGCAACCCCAAAGGCGGTGGAACAGCTCTGACAGCCCTACCAAGGCTCCTGCACCCCTCCAATGTCCCTTTGAGGGCAACCATAATGCTGGTGTGGCCCACGGTGAAAATGAGTTCCTCACCACTGCTTTATGAGATGGGAGTACCTCTTTATTGGTTTAATTACCAGCTGCCTCGTTTAATAATTGATGATATTCAGTATACAGTATATTTCATTTACAAATGAAATCTAGAAAAATAAACATTTTGGCAATTAGCCTTGAATAATTAAAACCTACAGCATCTCCATGACCTCTGCGAAGACAGCGTTAATAAGATATTCCGAGGCAATCTGTGCCCCTTTTTAATTAAGATGGTATTCACAAAGCAATTTGCAGGAATGCAATCCCCACCAGCTCGAGCGTGTTTTCCTGAACACTGTAATAATGGTCTGAGACCCCAAGGAGCCGAATATTATTACAGACCTTACCTATCTCAGGGAACCGGAATTAAACCTTAGCTCTTCTTCTTAATAATAGAAGAAATTCTACAAGAACCATATTGAACTTTTCAAAGCACTTGTTCAAATTATTTGTAATGAATTTCTGGTTCCACGAGGAAAAAAAAAAAAAAAGAAAGAATTCCTGCTCATGAATACTCTTACTAAATGTCTTACATCAGTTCGACTCTGATGCATATTAATGAAGCGTGCGACCCTGACTAATAATAAGTGAGGCAAGAATTAATTTTTATTTAAGAACAATCTGTTGTCTTCCCAGGGTAATAAGACTTAATTAGGATTCATAGTATGTTCATTTTTTTGCAGCAATGGGATATTTTACGTCACAGGAACCAGAGAATATCGAAAAAGGGCATTTGATATTCAACATGAAAGTCATGCTAATATCTCATTGATCTACAGATCTGGTGTGGAGAGACGTGGGTCCATGCTGGGTGGTCATGCATGAGTCTTATCCATTAAGATAGGAATTGTGGGCATTGCACGGCTGCCTCCGCAACTGTACCATCCAGCGTTGACTTGCGTCTCCCCAGGACATCTGAAGATTGGGTGGGAGATTAACATGACAAGTACAATGTAAAGAGGTCTTCAAAAAATGTTGGGAAAACTCCAATTAAGATTTTGTTGTAGTTTTTTAACTGTTTTTGAAGTCTTTAGTTAATAAAAATTTGTGACCGTACAATATAAAAGAAGGTCTTATCTATGTCTCGGTTTGGCCCAAAAAAGCTACTTCATTTAAAAACACTGGTCGTGAAACCACCCTAAGGAATATCTAGGTGGATGATAGGGAAAAGAATAGGGCACACTACTTTTACACCTTAAAGTTGATCATAGATCTTAGGTACAGTATAATTGGTCAAAAGATCTTGACCATTTTTGAGAAATCTGCCAGCCTTCTAATGTCTCTGTGGAGTCCACATTTTATGACTATGGTACGGCAATGATTTCCAAAAGTTGGATTTATTCTTCCATAAGGTGCCCATAATCATTAGGCAAGACAACCACAACCAATAACTTCAGCAGGACTTGCCAACTATCTAGTATACGACAGCCACCCAAAGCTCTTCAGAGACCAGATGTTTGGGAAAGAAGATTCGGGCATGTTGAAATCCTTTCTTCCTACTGGAGAAAAGTCAATACCAGACACCTCTTATTCATCTCCCATCATCACTCAGATGAGAGGAAACAGTCAAGGAAAACAGCTGTTAGCTGCTAAGCGTTGAGTTAACATTTAATGTGGTGGCCATCCTTAGGCCATCAAGGCGCCCAAATACAGCCACGTTTAAGTTTATGAAGAATCAAGTGCCCTGTTGCTCTAGTAAATAAAACTGAGGTCACCACTGAACCCTTTATTATGTTAAACGGGTTGTCTCACTACAAGGATCGCTTTTTATGTTAAAGATCTTGCAAAAACAAGTCACTTTGCAATATATGTCCATTAACATGCCTAGATATCCCCTCTTGTATGGGCTGCATCAGCTCCTCAGGTTGCTATAGCTACAGACCTGTTCAATCTCTCCTGATAGGCTGCCAGCATTGGTTGCTATAGCTACAAACCTAGCTTCTACTGCAGCCTAGGGGAAGCCAGTAAACCCCCCCCTTAAATTTCAAAGTAAAAACCAAGAAAACCCGAGGGTGGGGGTTTGGAATCAATGTTTTTAACAACCCCTTTAAGTAGAACTCCAATGGATCCAAGTTGTTGTTTTTGCCAAGGTCTGCATGTACAGAACAGTTTTATGGTTCCACATAGGTTCCAAGTTCTAGGGAACCATAACAAGGCATTCGAGGAAGTATATGGGGCCAGGTTTTTTTTTGGGTTATCCTTAAATTAAAGATTTTAGTGTATTTTTTGCCCTAAATTTTAAAAAAGTTGTACCTTTGGGTTTTATCAATACACAAAAAATTTTCCCCTCTGAAACATAACATACATTGGTACTAGGATTTTCCAAATCTCTTCGGGGTTTGTTAATTTTTTAGGGACCTATGTAACCCCCAGAGTGGAAAATTTTTGAATCCATTTTGTAAAGGAACCCCCAACTCACATAAAGGGGTTAAAAGGGGAATTGTGTAATAAAAAATGAGCCCCTTTGGTTTTAAGCCCCATTTTTTTTGTTAACAAAATTTTTTATTTTTTTTTGTATTTTTTTGCTTAAATTTTTCATATCATTTTTAAAATTTTATTAAATTTAAATTCAAAATTTTTTTTGCAGTTTTAAACCCTTTGGCCAAAAGGCCCTTGTTTTGCCCCCTTGTTTTTAAAAAAAAGAGTCAGAAAAATTGTTTTACTTTTGTTTTCTTGAAACATAGGTTTTAAAGGGGCGGGATTCAGCCCCTTTCATTTCCCTTTTGGAATTTTTTTTCAGTAATCTTTTTGGGGCCCGGGGAAGGGAAACCCTTTGGGCCCGGGTGGGAAAAAAGGGTAACTGTGACTATCCCCTCTTGTACTGGTGGATCCGGTGTTAAACCCCTTTTAACAATTTTGGGGCCTCCCTTTTCCAGTTGGACACCCCCTTTGGGTCCCCTATTATTAAAAACGGGACATGGAAAATCTTTCGGTACAGAACAGGAAGTGCCCAGATTTATTATTAGGCCTAGTCCAAAGTGAAAAATGCGGGAATAAAGGGAATTATTAAAAAATATTAAAAAGTGTTTAATGGGAAAATTTTCAAAAAAAAAAAATAACAAAATTTTTTTAAAAAAAATTGTTTGGAAAAATTTTAAAAAAACCTGGAGAAAAAAAAACCAAAAAGGGTCTTTTTGGGAAAAACCCCATTCTTCTTACAAAATACATTTAAAAAAAACCTTCCCCTTTTCTTCCAAACCTATTTCCTTTCCATCAGGTTATTTTAAAAAAGAAACGACAGGAAAAGCCATAAAAAAACGATAAATTGCCCTTTAAATTTTCCTTTTAAACCTAAAGAAAAATTTTGGGTTTTGGAAAAAATTTAATACTTAAATTGAAAACATTTTTTACTTTTAAAGTCCCGTTAAAATTTTTTTATCCAAATTTTTCTTACCCATTGTTTTTTTCTTTTAAAAACCCCCTTTCTAAAAAAAAATCCCCTTTACCCCCATTTTTTAAAAAAGGCCAAAATGCTCCTGATTACCATTTCCTCCCCGGACCCTTTAATTTTTGGGAGGGCCAACAGTTTTAAAAACCAGCTTTTTTGTTTGGGCAAGGGTGGCAGGGACCATTTTGAAAATGACTTTAAAAATCCCAATTAAAAAAGATTACTTTCCTTTCCAAATGCTCTTTGTTTTTTTTTTATTAAAAAATAAAAAAAAGTTGCAATTTTTCATCCATAAAAAAAAGTCCAAACGAAAAAAAAAAAATTTTTTTTTTCATAAATAAAAAACCGTTTCCAAATTATGGAAAAGGGGTAAAATAAAATCAAGGTTGCTGAAATTTTGGGTTAAATTATATATGAAAAAAGGGGTTCTAAAAAAAACATCTTTTTTTTGGAGTCATTCATGAAAAACTTTGATTTTCTGGTAAACCCAATTAAAGGAAATCATTCGCCTTTGGCTCAAAAATTTTGGGGCCCAAATTGGGGGATGGGCGTTTCTATCATTGCAGTGGTGGGGGGGAAACCCATGTGGAAAATGGAGGAGGGGTTTTGGGTTAAAACTTTTGGGCCCCTTTTGGGAAAATTTCACAGTCCCAAAGGCCCCCCCTAGAAAACGGTCCCTTTTTTATGGGGCTTTTGGGGGCCCGGTTTAGATTTCCCAATTTTTGGCCCGGACCCTTCCCAATTTAACTTTCAAAACCGGGAAAATTTCCGTTCAATCCCCAAATTAGTTTAAATCCCCTTGCCATTTTAAAGTCCCGTTTAAACAAAATGCACCGGTTCCAGCTATCAAAGAACAAAAACCCCCAAATTGAAATCCCTAGGGTCCCATGCACCTGACGGATGCCAAAAATAATTTTGCTTTTTGTGGCTGTGAATCTGGCTTGTTTCACTTTTAAACCCACTGTAAAAAAATAAAAAAGGGTCCGTTATCCCTATACCATAAAAAGAAATAAAAGAACTTTATCCCTTTTCTTTTAACATATGAGCCTGAGGCCAAATATGCCGCTATATGCCCTTTAAAAGCGGATTTTGTTAAAAGGCATAAAAGAGAATCCCTCCAAATACTGTAGAATTTAACCCCTTAAAGGGGTTTTGCCAGAAAAAATTGGTCGGGGAAGAAAGTTTTGAAAATTAAATAATAAAACATTTACCCTTTAATCGTTTTTAAAAACCCTCGCCCCTTTTTTTTTTTGTTGCTTTTTTATTTGATCCTTTTGTTTCCCGTCGCCCTCCAGGGGTTTCAAACCGGGCTGAGAGCTCCTCAGTTTGGTCCGCCATGTCAAAACTTTTCACCTCCCCTTTCTCAGGCAGACAAATTAAAATTTGTTTCAAACCCCGGGTTTGCTGCCCTTTTCCCCAAACCTCTGCCCTTTCCCTTTTAGTTTTTATTTAAAAACATTTTCCCAAAAAAAAAGGGGAAAAATAAACCTCAATGGGGTCTTTTGCATTGATTTTAAAAGAAAAAAAAAAAAACGGGTTAATTTCCCGCGGGGATTTAGAAAGGGGACCTTGTGTGTAAAAAAAAAGTTTTACCTCTGGTACAAGTAGTACTTACAATTCATAATAAAAAAAACCTTTCTTCACTACAGAGATAAAGGGCCTGGTGTGTATCCTGCTGGGTCACATGATATGCAATTCAAACAAATCACACGCCCCCCCTTTGAGCACACGAGCGACGAGCTGGATGCAGGGGGTAAAATGAGTTTGTGGAAAAAAACCCCTTTTTAAAAGTGAGAAACATGGGCTAACATAAATTAGATGGACCCATAAGAAAATCAGCATTGGGCCCTCATCTTGTTGACAGTCAGTAACATAACTTGCTTCTCCCCACTCATGGTTGAACTTGATGGACATACTGTATGTCTTTTGTTTGAACTGTACTTACTATGTGCTTAAGTTGTGGTTAAAGCTTAAATAATAGATTTAGATTTAAACTTTTTCTTTTTCTTAGATCCCACTTTAAAAGCTATTCACCTCTTTTACAAGCCCCCCACTGAAAAGGAACATTTTGTTTGATGTAGCTCAGTGGGTTGTTACACCCCCGGGGCTCTGTGGCAACTGTTTTTGGATGGGAGTTAGCCCTGTTTAGAAAAAACATTTTTGGGCCTTTAATTTATTATTATTTTAAAGCACCATTAATTCCAGGGCGCTGTACAGTCGAGATTACATACATAGCATAAGCCAACCAAATACAATGGAGATGACAAATGACTAACAACTGGTACAGATGGAGAGAGGACCCTGCCCGCGAAGGTTTATCGTCTACAAGATGTGAACGGTGTCAACAATCATTTTGGGTGTGGGACCATTTGGGGCCCAACCTAAGTATTCTTATTTCAGAATAATTTACAGCCTGACTAGGTACTCATGAAGTCTATGTTATCTTGAAAGTGATTCGAGGAGATGGCCATCCTGTTGGCTCTCAAGTATCTCTTGGTTAGTTGTTGCCCTCCAATCTCTTCCATCTTAGAGAGAATGGTGTTGAGACCCTTCAGATACATCTGCCCCTGTGCTTATAGAGATCCAGATCCCTGTCCAAGTTCAAAATTAAAAAAAAAGGAAAATTTTGGGTCAGGCCCATTTGAGCTAGAGGTGTCTACCCAACTGGCCTCATAGCTACCTTATAATCTTCCATCATTGGGATGTGCATTCTCAACCCTGAAATGAAAATAATTTCTATTTTTAGTTAATGAAAGTGTAAAAAAGTCCACATTGTACCAGTCCAAAGGGCTATAATAAAATGTAACTGCCCACCTGAGACATTCTTGGCATATTGACCGTATATTTCATGCATAGGTGGGGCTCTAATTCTGAAGATCTGCAAAAGTGTCAGCCCACTAGTCCTCCACAGATGAAATAGCATTCTACTTAAGGTATTGGAGAGATTGAGGGGGGTTTTGACCGCTTTCATTTTGAACATCAGAGTATAGACTAGATCCTGATAGTTGGGCTGGTTGGACAAAAACCAAAAAAAAAAAAAAAAGGCCGATCTTAGAAGGGGTGGATTTGCTCTTTTATTGCCTGGCTGGGTTCTATTGTTTGACCACTACTGTTCTCCCTGTTGAAACCCCCCAAATCTTTTCACAAAAGGGAAAGTCTGCCAGTGTTATCATTGGTGGTTCTTTGAGTAGTCACAGCCAATAATGGCAAAAGTTTCCTTGTTTTTGTATGGATAATAAAGACCAACCAAGGTCGAAAAAAAGGGAGGATGGGAGTTTTAGTTTCCCCCAAATTTATGAAGATTTTGAAATAAAAGGTGGAATCGTTGCCCAAGGTAAGTTTCTTCCCGATCCCAGAGTTGCCTCAGACTGCTCCCGAATTTTATCAATTTATAAGTTTAAAATTATTTGTGTAGCAGTTTCTAAGCCTTTCTTGAATCCCTCAATTGTTCCTGCTGTGACCAGCTCCGGAGGCGGCTATTCTCCAGATTCACAGTTCTCATGGTAAAGAAAGCTTTTCTCTTCTGGAGATTAAATCCTTTTTCTCCAGATGTAGGAAATATCTCTTTGTCTTTTATTAAATAATATTATTTAGTAGTAAGCAGTTATCTAAGCCTTTCTTGAAACCCTCAATTGTTCCTGCTGTGACCAGCTCCTGAGGCGGCTATTCCCCAGATTCACAGTTCTCATGGTAAAGAAAGCTTTTCCCTTCTGGAGATTTAATTCTTTTTCTCCAGTTTGCAGGGAATGTCTCTTTGTCTTTTGAGGGGGCTTTACATGAAATAGTTTTTCCCGTTACTTTTTGTAGAGACCATTTATATATTTATATAAATTTTTCATGTCCCCCCGAAGCCGTCTTTTCTCATGACTAAATAAGTTTAATTCTTTTAACCTTTCCTCATATCTAAAATACTCCATTCCCCTTATTAGTTTGGTTGCTCGTCTTTGTACTCTCTTGCTCCATTACATCCTTTATATAAACTGTGGCGCATAAGTGAAGATTTATTAAAACTAGTCAAGTAAGTAAAGGTAGGTCCCACAATATTGTCCTTACTTATCAAAGAGCTCCTGAAAAATGGAAGGCGGTTTCTTCATGAACACCATCAGCTTTTCTTCAGCCACCATTTTTGGTCAATTGCCTCATACTGTTTATCCCAGAATTAGATTAAGCTGTTCCTTTTGAGTATTAGGTTCTTTAAGTGTTTTTCAAGATAAAAAAAATTGCTGTTTGAAGGGCAATTCCATTAGGGATAAAAAAGACTTTAAGTACAGCTAGAAAGACGTTCTGAGATTCTCACCTTGTGCAGTTGTGCTGAGGGGACAACAAATAATCTAGCACTAAATGTCAACCAGGTTGACTGCTGCTGTCTGCCCCTGTTGGACCATGAACAGGTTCATTGTATTCAGTAGAATATCCAGAAGGAGACAGGGGCTCTTTCGTCGTTATTGCTGTAGCAAGAACTTGATGACGCATGGGGTCATTTTTCAAGGGTTTTTTTTTATTCCTTGCTTACACGATCAAAGCTAGAGGGGGCACTTCCTTAAAAGCTACTCACCCTGTGTGGTTGTCCTCAGGGGATGACAAATGAACTTGCCTCAAATGTCAACCACTTGCTGATGGATCTTTGAGGTTCTGTTGTGATCAATAAAACATCCAAGAAGAGATGGGGGGGCTTTCTCGTCAGCACTCCTGCAGTAGGGTTTAAAGACTCTTCACGTGACTTTTGAAATTTTTCTTTGTCCATTGCTTTCAGGATAAAAGCTAAAGGGCTTCTCACCTTCTGTGGGCATGCTCAGGGGATGACAAATAAATTTGAATTAACCCCTTATGGTCGCAGCCATTTTCGGATTTTGGTTTTTCATCTTTTCCTCCCCGCCTTCCAGGAGCCATAACTTTTTTATTTTTCCGTCCACATAGTTATGTGAGGGCTTGTTTTTTATGGGACAAGTGCATTTGAGCATAACATTTATTGTACTGGGAAACCCCCAAAAAATTCTATGTGTGGTGGAAAATGAAAAAAAAGTAATTCTATCTCACATATACTTGTAAGAGCAGTACAGAACATGTAGTACAGCACTGTACTGTAGAGAGGCTACTAGACTGCCAATCACTTCATGCACCTCAATAATACATGTAAGAGCAGTGCAGGACATGTAGTACCGCACTGTACTGTAGAGAGGTACTACTAGAGCGCCAATCATTGCATGCACCTCACTAATACATGTAAGAGCAATACAAGACATGTAATACCGCACTGTACTGTAGAGAAACACTTCTAGACCTCCAATCACTGCATGCACCTCACTAATACATGTAAGAGCAGGACATGTAGTACTACACTGTACTGTAGAGAGGCGCTACTAGACCGCCAATCACTACATGCACTTCACTAATACATGTAAGAGCAGTACAGGACATGTAGTACTAAGCTGTACTATAGAGAGGCGCTATAGACCGCCAATCACTACATGCACTTCACTAATACATGTAAGAGCAGTACAGGACATGTAGTACCGCGCTGTACTATAGAGAGGCGCTATAGACCGCCAATCACTACATGCACTTCACTAATACATGTAAGAGCTGCATAGGACATGTAGTACCGCGCTGTACTATAGAGAGGCTCTATAGACCAACAATCACTGCATGCTCCTCACTAATACATGTAAGAGCAGTACAGGACATGTAGAACCGCGCTGTACTGTAGAGAAACACTTCTAGACCTTCAATCACTGCATGCACCTCACTAATACATGTAAGAGCAGTACAGGACATAGATTACTGCACTGTACTATAGAGAGGTGCTATGGACCAGCAATCCCTACATGCACTTCACTAATACATGTAAGAGCGGTACAGAACATGTAGTATCGCACTACACTGTAGAGAGGCGCTACTAGACCACCACTAACTGCATGCATCTCACTAATACATGAAAGAGCAGTACAGGACATGTAGTACCACACTGTACTATAGAGAGGCACTATAGACCACCAATCACTGTATGCAACTCACTAATACATGTAAGAGCAGTACAGGACATGTGTATTTCCCACTGTAAGTAGAGAGGAGCTACAGACCACCAATCACTGTATGCACCTCACTAATACATGTAAGAGCAGTACAGAACATGTAGTACCACACTGTACCATAGAGAGGCGCTATAGACCACCAATCACTGTATGCAACTTACTAATACATGTAAGAGCAGTACAGGACATTTAGTACCGCACTGTACTGTAGAGAGGCGCTATAGACCACCAATCACTGCATGCACCTCACTAATAAATGTAAGAGCAGTACAGGACATGTAGTACCGCACTGTACTATAGAGAGGTGCTATAGACCACCAATCACTGTATGCACTCACTAATACATGTATGGGCAGTAAGGACATGTAGTACCGCACTGTACTATAGAGAGGTGCTATAGACCACCAATCACTGTATGCAACTCACTAATACATGTAAGAGCAGTACAGGATGTGTAGTACCGCACTGTACTATAGAGAGGTTCTACTAGACCACCAATCACTGTATGCACCTCACTAATACATGTAAGAACAGTACAGAACATGTAGTACCACACTGTATTGTAGAGAGGTTCTACTAGACCACCAATCACTGTATGCACCTCACTAATACATGTAAGAGCAGTACAGGACATGTATTTACCGCACTGTTACTGTAGAGAGGTTCTACTAGATCACCAATCATGTATGCACCTCACTAATACGTGTAAGAGCAGTACAGGACATGTAGTACCGCACTGTACTGTAGAGAGACGCTACTAGACCATCAATCACTGCACGCACTGCACTGTGTTCATGATTATTGGTTGGATCTGAGCCGCAGATCAGCAGTGTCTATGACATTGTATAGTGAATGTGGTTTCAGGAAGGCCATTATATGGTGAGAATATTATATCCTGAGGCCACTGTGTTATTAGTATCATTAGTATTAGTCATATTTGATTTTACGATATTAGTTATGAAAAAATCAGGTCACGTATCCGCAAAAATCTATTTTGTTTAAACAAAGTCACAAGTTGTATTTGTGACGCTCTAGAATTGGGAACTGGTTGCGCCTCTTATCCCTGGGTAATGAGAACACTCTAAATGCATTCTAGTGCAATCTCTATGGAAGAACATGATCTTACTGTTAAGCAGGAATACAAATTCCTCAGACGTCTTCAGTCCTAGGACAAATTACGAGTCGGGCAAATAAACTCTCATTAACCCATTTTCCCTTTGACTTGTCAATGGGTTAAATCTCGTTACTGCACTCATTTGCATAAAAGATGTTAATGATGGCTGCATGCATAAGCATTTTAACAAGCTTAATCCCATTTACCAAGGGTAATTATTGGGGAAAACAGATTTAATGAGATACCTTCCTCACATGAGCCCATCATTAAAATACTTTAGTGTCACTCCCCATGATTTTCGCCTCGTCAATACCAAGAAGGGAATTTATGTCAACATACAAATAAGCCTCATTGAAATTCACCGCTTGACCCGAAGCTCTTTCCTGTGTCTCGGCGAGAGGGATCTGGTGCTCACTTCCCAGTTATGTTTGCGCACACAGATGTTGGTGCTGCTCGACTTGTAAACATCCAGCGTCGACACGACTCCAGCTGATGTATCATTACGCGCTGCAGGTAAAGTCGTCTGTCTTTTGTGAATGTACAAATCCTCGTTCATTAGAAGATATTTCCGTGTGTAAATTGGTCAAATCCAGGGTTTGACTCCAAAACGAAGAATAAAACTTTGCTTTTATGACGGTCACATTAAAAATGGTGCTTAATCCCGAACATCTAGACTCTACACTGACGCGTTTTGTACAAAGTCTTTGTTCTTGACTTTTATTATGATCCTATTAAAAATGGTGCATAATCCTGAATTTCTAGAGTCTACACTGACGCGTTTTGTACAAAGTCCTTGTCCTTGACTTTTATTTTGATCACATTAAAAATGATAAATAATCCCTATACCTAGTGTCAATGCTGACCCGTTTCGGAAAAAGTTCTGATTCTTGACTTTTATTATGGTCACATAAAAAAATGGTGCATAATCCCGAATATCTATAGTCTACACTGACACTTTTGATCACATTAAAAATGATGCTTAAAGGGGTTTTGCCATGATCTAATGTTGACGTGGGATCCTCCAAAATGGGTATTTAATCACTTTTATAAATATATGTCATTAAAAAAATGGAAGCCTTTGAGAGCTACAGCCTTCCTTACATGCTCTTAGTTTGCTGACAGTTTACATTAGACAGGACCAGGAGCTGACAGGAGCTGGTCTGGTGGTGCTTGCTTGTTTGCACTTCTTATCTGATGGCAGGGGACATGAACAAGCTTTGAAGGGACTGGGGAGAAAAGATCCTGTGTCTTTTGTATAGAGAATCCACTGGTTGTAATGTAATTATCTGAGTAAACATGCAGATGCTCCCTGCTCAGCCCTCTTCCACCCCTGCATCAGTTTGTGAACAAATGAAAGAACACTGCCCTATCGGAGCTTATCTTTTCTCCTTTTTTATCTTTTCTCCAGTTCTCCTCTGTGGATTAGCCAAACAATGTTTACTCAATTACAGAGACTTAATATCAGGAACGTGCATGGGAGGTGGTGCGATGACATCATGGAGGAGGCACTTGTTTTTTTTAAACACAGAAACACAAAGCCCCTTTTTTTCAAGCCTCAAGAGGGGAGTATCAGCCTGTTAGGTAAGGAACTCACTTCTTGGCAAAACCCAAGAAGTGAGTCTACACTGACGCATTTTGTACAGTCTTTGTTCTTGACTTATTATGATCACATTAAAAATGGTGCTTATTCCTGAGTATCTAGAGTCTACGCTGACGCGTTTTGTACAAAGTCCTTGTTCTTGACTGTTATTATGGTCACGTTAAAAATGGTAGATAATCCCTATACCTAGTGTCAATGCTGACCCATTTCGGAAAAAGTTCTGATTCTTGACTTTTATTATGGTCACATAAAAAATGGTACACAATCCCAATTATCCCATGATTTGGTTTTATTTCACTAGATAAGAGGTTTTTGCTCCATTTGACTTAATCTACAACTAAGGGTTACTTTTGGCCCAAAACGCTTCACCTGGATCTGGTCGAGTGCCAATCATTCCTACTATACTACATAATCCAAATACCTAGTGTTCACGCTGACGTGTTTCGTACTAGAATAAAGTTTGGTCTGCATATACAAAAAGAAGAATAAAACATCACTTTTATTATGTTCACATTAAAAATTGTACATAATCCCTATATCTAGTGTTCATTCCAACGTGTTTTGGACAAAGTCCTTATTCTTATTCTATTTTTATTATGGTCACATTAAAAATGGTTTTTCATTTTCCATATCACTATCAGTTGTTTTTTTTGTTTTTTTTAAAACCTGAAATCTTGCAGTTCTCACTTTGGCCACTAGGTCTAATAATAGTCTGACACTTCTTGCTCTATAGAGAAAACTTTTCTTTGGAGTTCCCCCTTATCGCACAGGTAGTTTAAAACCGGGGATCCCTAGTCAAAATGGGGAAAGATTTTTCACCCCCTCATTTTTCCCCTTTACCATGATTTTTCCCCAGGTCACAGACCCTAGTAACTCCCCTATATAAGTAATGGGTCTGTCCTTTTTCCCCAGGGCTTTTTGGGCCCATGAAGCTGTTTGAAAAGGGCATCTCTCAAAAATGCGGTTAAAAGCGGGTCGGGCAAAATGGCCCCCCCCTAACCCTAAAACGGGAAAAACGAAATTAAAAAAGCTACAATCAAAAATTTAAAAAACAGTTTAAGAAGAAAATAACATGTATCAGTATCTTGTTTTAAGTAGTAAGAAAAAAAAAATTGGAAAAAGATTCCCTTTAATATGTACCAAAAGTATTGCATTTTCTGCATGTCCCAGGCATAGTTGTTATGGGCTTAAGGCACTTTCTGTACACTGCTACACGAGTGGGGGTATCTTTCTAAAAGGTGGTTGTGGCATCAAATTAAGGTGGGCATGGCTACAATGCGACACCATGTGCCAAAACTGTGCTATAATCCTGACGTAGAGAGTAAGCCACAAAAAAAAAAAAAAACCCGGGGCTACCGTTGGCAAGTTTTTTAAACTGCAAAATTTTTCCCAAAAACCCCCGTGGGCCCCTGTAAAAAATTTGGTGGGATTTTTTGTTGCCTGTCTAAAAATTTTAGGGCGGAGATTTAAATTGAGGCCAAGTCTTTTCCCAAGATCTTTTCCCTTTGGTGAGGTGTCCAAAGTCTGAGGTTGTTTTTTTTTCATCTAGGGGGTTTTAAAGAAAACGCAAAAATAAAAAAAGGAAATCCCCATTAGAAAATTGTGAAAAAACTAACAAAATCCTGGGCCCCCAAAATTTTTTCATGACCCTTTTAAAAATTCATAAGGGTAAAGTACAGTTTCAACTGTCTTCTTTGCCCCCCAATTTCTGGAAAAAAGTAGAGGGCCAAAGGCCTTGTCCCCCCAGCACCCGGTTTTGGGGCCGGTTTTATAGGGCGGTTTGGGGTTTTGGGAAAAATGTTTTGGGAAAAACCCGGGCCCCAAACTTTTTCGTGGGGCCCCCTTTTTTTTTGGAAAACCCGTGCAGCTTTTTTGCCGCCCGAAAAAAACCCTTGGGCGTGTTCATTCTTCCCTCTGGTTTCCGCCCGAATTTTGGGAACTTTTTCAAAAGGGAAAGAGGGAGGGCTTTTCTCCGCTCATCGCGAAGAAAAGCTGTCCCCCGGCGGCCGTGTGCACGACACAAAAAACCGGACAAATACCGGTCGGATAAAACCAACCCGTATTTGTCCCCTTTTCCCCTGGGGGGCGCGCCCTAAGCCATTGAAACGGGACAAGACCATGCTTGAATGGGCTGCCTATAGGCTACGTATGACTTTTCTGCCAAACACCTAGCACAGTGGAAACTGTTTGAAACCCCATTTCTAAATTTTTGGGTTTGTGACTTTTCAAGGGCTTCGCCTTTTTTTCAACTTT